>SZWC01014563.1:965-41965 GCA_023375785.1 Penium margaritaceum
CACACACACACACACACACACACACACACACACACACACACACACACACACACACACACACACACACATGTGCCGGTTATGTGCAAAGTGATGCCGACCTGTTTCTCTTTCTTAGATGGACAAATGTGAGCTTCACAGCCATCCTGGTCTATGTGGACGACCTCCTGATTGCGTCCTCTTCGATGGAGGCCGTGAAGGAGGCCAAGGCAGTCCCTCGGGCTGTATATAGGATGAAGGACCTTCGTGAAGACGTGTTGTTCACATCCATCTGGTACAACTCCCAATTGTGGTGAGCAACATCCCTGAGCAGCGCGTGGTGGTCATACGACCAACGGGTGCAAACGTATCCGTGAAATCCACACCCTCAACCTGTGAGAACTCCTTGACTGTCATGCGGGCCGTGTAGCGATCCAATGTGTCGATAGGCTTCACCTTCTTGTAAAAGACCCACTTGGCCTATACAACTTTTCACCCAGATGGGAGGTCCACAAGCTCGTGCTCACGGATGGCTCTTAGCTCATCCTCACAAGCAGCATGCCATTGCTCTACATTGTCAGCTGAGAGTGCCTCCTTTAACGTACCTGGATCAGGAGTCGTCGAGGAAGAAGTAAGGGTGGCCAAAATGCACGCCTCTAGACTTGGCCTGACCATGACCAAATCAGCTGCAAAATCGCAAGCGACCAAGATCTCCCGGGAGACCAACTCATGGCCGATAGGACATGCTGTATGCACCATAATGCAGTTCGCCTGAACACTCACGCCAAGGGCCTTCGTGCCAGGCTCGCCACTTTGAACACTATGAGTCGGGCATCTAGGCGCTGCGTTAGTAGTTTGTTGAGCCCTAGAGGCCAGTGGTCGGAGATGACCACTGGGCTTGTGTGAGTGGCCCGATGCTGAGGTACTCACCTCAAGCTGCTGAGGAGGCTGGTGGGCCACAGTCGTAGGGGAAATAAGTGCATGCACAGGAGCAGTTGTGTCTGGAGATGATGTCACTGGCGCAAAATCAGGTATGTTAGAGGGAACTCACGTTGAGATGAGATCATGTGTGCCAGAAGAGACTGATACTAGTACGAGATCAGGAGTACCAGAGGGGAGTGCTGCTTGTATAGGTTCAGGTGTGCATGAGGGGACTGCCAGTAGCATAGGATTAGGCGTGCCAGAAGGGACTGACATAGGCATGGGATCAGGTATGCTGGAAGGAATTGATGAGGCTATTGAAATCACTGTCAAGATGGCCTGATCGTGAGCAGCCGGAGACCGTACCACGGGTGAGGAGGCCCGGATGGACGCATCCGCATGGCTAGACTCCCCATCCACCGTGGAGCCACAAAGGTAGGAACGTGATCGGCTGCCAGCGACAGAATACTGGACATGTCGCTAGAGCTGGGAGCGTTATGGAAGAGAGCATCTCGAGACTCGACAATGCAATGGTAAGCACAATCCCAAAAGTGCCAAGCCTTTGACCGCGAGGAGATACTTTGGAAGGCATACATGCGGTTCCAAGGTGAGACCTTAGACCCATGTTGGTCCTCAGTGTACGAGACGTAGGCGAGGGATCCCCAAATGCGAGCGAGACGGTGATCAGTACGATGGCAGAAGCACACCTCGTACGACATGAGATGGTCCAGAAGCAGACCATGTTGCAAGCCGTTCTGGACCCACGTCATGTGGAAGAAGCCCTCAAAGGCAAAGGACTCCAAAAGACCTCACTCAGACCGCATAACGCAGACGGCATCCTCCATGGTGTGGTTCCAATGCTCAAACACATTTTTCTGCTGTGGTGTAGCAGAGCGAAGAGATGGTGAAAACACTTTGCACAACAAAGTAGGCATCCGTCTCGCCTAAGAACTCGCCACCATGATCCAAGCAGAACATATATAGGGCGTGACGAGACTGACACTCAACGATCACCTGCCAGAGGTGAACCGCCAAGGTGGCATCACTCTTGTGGCAGAGGCTATAGATCCACCGCATCTGGGTGAAGTCATCAGTCAGGGTGAGAACATAATGACCCTGAACTTATCGACCCTTGAGAGAGACTCAACTGGGAGAGGTCCGAAAAGGTCTAAGTGGATCAACTCTAGTGGTTGCAGTGCCTGGGAAGAGGAGCTAGGGAAAGAGCAGCGATGCATCTTTCCCTTGACGCATAAAAGGCAAACGTTCTTAGGCGTCTTCTTGAAGGAATCCAGATCAAGACCAAGGGCCGGCTGAGTTTGAATGAGCTTCAACAGAGCGTTAAATCTCACATTGCAAAGGCAACGACGCGGCAAGCACAAATGCTCCGTGGGTAGAACACCAATGAAAAGTACAAGCGCCAAAGAAAGTATAGGAGAATGAAGATAGGGAATGCAATGAGACACATGATACAGGTCATCAACGGAGGCATGAAGTACAATGGCACGTGTGTCAAGAGTAGTCACAGTGGCGAAGTGAGAAGAGTTCTCAACAATGAGACACATCCTAGTGCATGCACAAAAAGAGAGCACGCTGAGCTCAAGAGCAGGGACAAAGAGCACATTGGAAATGTACAAGGGGCCAGGTGGACGATCAAATCGCACAACCCCAACTCCCTGCACAGGCAACGACTGAACAGACCCTATGCAAACGGACCAAACTAACGCAACGGGGCAAAGCAAGATGAAGTCACTATAATGAGAATTCATGTGATGGATGTTACCAGAGGCAATGATCCAAGTGCCACTCGGATCATGACCAGTCATCGACAAAACATGCCACTAAAATTCTTGTCTCTTCTGAACGTATAGCAGAGGACTCTAGACAACAACGAATAGCACGGATCTGTGACTCATCAAGCCAGACGGTACTGTCAGGTCCATCGTCATTACAAGTCGACTGAGCTCCTCCACAAGCATCATTATGGGCAACATATGTAGTGGGAAATCCTGTCTCGGGACCACTCGGTTGTGATAATACACTCACACCTTCCTCAGTATGAAGCACCGTCAGCTGACAAAGCTCTGAGATTGTTCAATCTCAAGGGTCAAGATCACCATTGCTGCCTGGTGAAACGAATGCGTAAGCTAAAATCTTGGTAAAGGCCTCCCCCGTCCCTATGTCACCAGAGGACATCTGCTACGCGTGTCCCGCTTGGAGGCCATGCATGATCCAAGGCGAATCAAGGGGCTGCTCACACTCCGTGTATCGGTGAGCACCCCCACAGTTGTAGTAGTGGACAAAACATCCACTGACACTACTCGCCGAATGGTGCTACTGTTGCTCTCCTTTGCCGTATCGCTCTTTCCCCTTCTTCTCCTATGTGGCCACTACAATTCCTTGAATTTGCCCACTTGGGATAGAGGAGGAGGATGAGGAAGCACTAGAGGTGGGACTAGTGAACTAGGACAGAGGAGTGGGAGGGGTCGCAATGATTGCAAGAATAACTGCACTTGGCAGATGGGCGATAGTAGCCTCATGAGCCGATGTCGCCTAGAGGAAGGAGCGATGAGCCCAAGAAAGCAGTTGCAATAACTTGAATAACTTAGAGAGTGCCACATTGTTGAAGCCCATTAAGCCCATTTAGGTGGTCCAAGTGTGCACTCATCATGATAGTGTCGAGTGCCCATAGCTACGTCCCGCCACCAGCCCCAAGGTGTGTGTAAAAGCGCATTGCGTGCCTCCAGTAGTCAGTTGCGAGCTCCGTGGGACCCTGACAGAGGGAGCGGAACTCACCGAGTCGAGCTGGCCTCGTGGCATAGGTCTTTACAGCGAGTAGTGTCGAGGCAAGCTCCCAGCCTTGGCAGAGGTCTGTTCCAGTCCCGGTCCCAACCTCACCCAGGAAGGGGCTGAAGTCGACCATAGTCTCCTGCAGCATGGTGCAGAGCAGATCGCGCATCGCTCTCATTGCTTTCCGAACCTGGTGAGCGACGCGTCTCTATTACTGACTGTGGTAGTAGGACCAAACTTCCTCAGAATTAGCCCACACCTACAAAAAGGTCTCCCAACAATCGAAGCCCTTGTGGGTATCGTAAGAAGGTGGAGGTGTCTCAAGTTTCTTCGGTCGCCGCTCCGCGAGGAGGGTAACATCAGGCTTGGGAGATGGTGGACGAGGTATAGGGAGACTATCAGCGAAAGACATGCCATAAAAAATGAAAACTTTTGAACGACGTGCCTGACCCTGACCACGCGAAGGTGGCGGGGTGAGAGGCTGTAAACCGAGGGGCACCCGGTGTGACGGTCACATGCCAAGCTTTTGAAACAAACCTTCCAATCCTTGATCCCTTGGTGTGTGGGCCAACCCTTGAGATGTCGCACAACCCTCTTCTAGCAGTAAGATCACTGCTAGTGACCGAGGATCCTACGGTGTGACTCTTCCAGTCGCGTTTGCAGCAAGGTGCACTACGGAAAAGTTGTAAAATCAAAATGGACGTATGCGAGGCAATGCTTGGAGTACAAGGAGAGTTCGGTAAGTAATGAATCCTTCGACTTGATAGATTAGTGCAAGGCAATGTACATAGTCTCAAGGTGAGATTAGCATGCCTAGAACAATGCCTAGGCCTCCTGTTGTATGAGCTCCCATGAGCCAACTGAGAGCCCCTCGGTACTTTGAGGCCCTCTAATGAGATACAATCATACAAATAACACATGCATCATGTAGTACGTGTTGTGAAGTTCTCAATGCACCAAACGATGCCTAAATCCATGGCGAAATGGTTGAGTTATGGCTGTTTGAGTACTCCACTCGTGACCACCGCTAGCAGCACCGCCAGCGGGGGTCAACCGCCCAAAGCGCCCTTGCCTGTGAACGCACCTCTAGCCACAGTCCTGAAGTGCCCATGGACTTAATGAACCTTGTCTCATTGGCAAAGTGTCCATCCAAGGATGCTTTGGCTGTAGTGGGAGAGAAAGTCCGGAGTTGTACCGATATGTCTGCTGTTTTCTGGAGCTGTATCTCCCACATTTTCACAGCCGTATCTTTCTCCTCCCTGCACTAATTGACCTGGTTTTTGGATCTATTTTACATGGTTTTTCACAAGAAATACAATGGGGACATAAAAAATTGCATCTTAAGCCAGCAGACTGATGTAATCACCGCCTCAACCGGCGGCTCCCATAACATCACCGTCCTAGTGCGCTCCTATTATGCTCGGAGGAATGTGGTGATGGCACCATCCTTGTAGGAATCAGCTTTGGGGATCCAGCAGTTGTGCTCTGGTCCATAGCCTAGCCATTTTTCCAGGTACTGCCACCGGTTGCCGTGCCTGTTTTTGAGAGTTTTCTCCACCACATGCTCCTCCTCACACTCCACTAAGACCGGTGTAGGAAGAGCCTTCCCCCGAGCCACGAACTGCACATCCGGCTCCTCATAGGCCTTGAAGAGAGAAGCGTAGAACACGGGATGGACCTCGTAGTGATTTGGCAGCCTCAATTCGTAGCTCACCATGGACCGTTTCTTCTTGACCAGAAAACAACCCACTCACCAAGGCTTGAGCTTGTCGTTGTCCACCCCTGCTAGCTCCAAGTTCTACAAGCTCAGCAGCACCTTTGGCCCACAGAGAACTCCTCGGTTGTTTGGTGTTTGTCTGCTATTGCGCCTTGTGAAGCGCTCCATGTATATCCCGCCATACCCCCATGAAGTCATTTGCAAAATACTGCACATCGGATAAGTCCAATCCCGTTGCCATGTCTGAGGGACATGCAGGCTACACACCATACACCACCTCAAAGGAAGACCTCCTTCTCAGAGTTGTAGGCAAAATCAGCCACGGGAAGCTTGCATTCCCATCCCTCACCATCCGGCTCCAAGATCTCCCACAAAAAGTGCTCCATGTTCTCATTTGTGCGCTCAATTTAACCATTATTTTCGAGATGGTAGGTGGATGAGAGAGCCACATGGGTGCCCAGCTTCTTGAAGAGTTCCTCCAAAAACTGGGAGGTGAAGCACGGGTCGCGGTCCGAGACCATGCACTTCGGCACACCGTGAAGTTTGATGACGTCTTGCAAGAGGAGTTGATCCATCTTCATTGCAATGACCTTCTCCATACATGGAATGAAGTGCACCATTTTGCTGAACCTTTCCACCACCGCCAGCATGATGGTGTTTCCCGTTGCGTCCCGTGGAAGACCCCCCACAACCTCTAGTAAGATGTCCATCCACGGGCGCTCTGGCACCGGTAGCGGTTGCACCTATCCTGGCACCGGTGTCCTTTGCAACTCGATTCTTTGGCACGTGCCATAACTTCTCACGTACTCCTTGCAATAAGCTCCCATTATTGTCCACCAATACTGGCGCGCAAGCATCTTGAAGGTCTTGTCGTGGTCGAAAAGACCATTGTGGTATGAGTCGTGCGCCTCCTCCATCAATGCCTTTTGCAATGACACACTCTGCGGTACCACAATCTGGTTCCCCTTCTCACGCCGCCAATACTAGCCATTTCACTTGCACCCCTTCACCGTACTCCTGGAAAAGGCCTGGTCCTCCACATACTCATGGGCAAACAGACTACGTACGATTGGAGATCTTGCCAGCACCGTGATCGCATGCACGCCCAAGTCCGAGTGACGCAAAAGTGGGTCCGCTGGGTTGACCCTCCCTGGTTTGCATTGGATCTCGTACTCAAAGCTGCCCTCCAGGAGCTCCATCCACCGTGCTTGACGACGACTCAGGTTTGGCTCCCGCTTGAGGTACTTGAGTGCGTAGTGCTCCGTGTGGACCACACACCGTCGTGCACCTCCACTGCTTGAAAGCACGGACCATCGCAAGCATCTCCTTCTTGTGAATTTGGTACTTGAGCTCAGCCCCTTTCAGCTTCTTGGAGTAACACGCAATGGGATGCAATCCCTTTCCTTCGTCCTGCATCAACAGCCCGGCGATTGCATAGTCTCTTGCATACGTCACCAATACATACTCCTTGCTCGTGTCCGGATGCACCGACACCGGTGTCTCACACATGGAAGCCAAGGGGTGCCAATGGGGTGTGTGAGACATGTGTGAGACACCAATGGGATTGGGGTTTCAAGAAGGGACAAGACATTGAAGTCTTGTCCCTTCTTGAAACCCCAATCCCATTGGCACCCTTTCTTGAGCAAGTCTGTGAAGGGTGCTCCCTTTGCCACGTGCTCCCAGATAAACATCCGGTAGTAGTTCACAAAGCCCAAAAAAGCTGGATGTCACGTACGCAAGCCGGCTCTGGCCACTCCATCACTGCTTGCACCCTCTTTGGATCCATGCAGATCCCCCTCCCGCTGACAATGTGCCCGAGGAACTCCACCTCCTTCTTGGTAAAATCACACTTGATGAGTTTGGCGAACAGCCGCTCCGTTCTTAGCACTTCCATCACCGTCTGCAGGTGCTCTTGGTGCTCCTCCATCGTCCACGAGTAGACAAGGATGTCACTGAGGAAGACGACCATGGACTGGTCCAAGTAGGGGTGGAGCACCAGACTCATCAGTGCCATGAACGTAGCAGGAGCATTCCTTAGCCCAAAAGGCATCACAAGATACTCAAAGTGTCCATAGTACGTCTGAAACACGGTCTTTTCCACATCCTCCTCCGCAATGCGGATTGATGATACCCCAACCTCAGATCCAGTTTGCTAAAGATGCACACGCCTCATAACTGGTTGCTCCTCGGCTTGTGGCAAAGGGTAGCCAGTCTTCATTGTGATGTTGTTGAGTGCCGGTAGTCCACGCACATCCGCAGCTCTCCTGGCGTTTTCTTGATGAACAGCACTGGCACCATTTATGGAGACACCCACGGCTGAATGAAGCCCTCGTCCACCAACTCCCTAACTGATTCTTGAGCTTCGCAAGCTCCATGTTGCCCATGTGGCTGTAAGACCTCACCGTTGGTGACGACCTGGCACCACCTCGATCTCGTGGTTGATGGCACGTCGTGGCAGCAGCCCCTTCGGCAACTCCTCCACGAAAACATTCCAAAACTCCTTGAGCACCTCCCTAATACCAGAAGGCAGCTCTGGAGTTGCCGCACCTTCTACTGGCTGTCCCTTCGCTGCTTCCACCACTGCAATCTGCTGCTCTGCTGCTTCTTTTGGATGCACCCATGCTAGGTAGACCTGGCAACCCTTGCGCTTGCATCACTTCAACTGCTGCAAGTTGATGACGCCAAGCTACCGCAACACTTCTGCCATATCCGACTCCTGCCCCTCACCCCGCTACAATGGCAAAGTGAGATTTTTCTTGCCCATCATTACGACCACCCGGTTGCACCTACACTTCTAGGTGTGCAAGCACTCCCTTCCGATCAAGCAGTTGTAAACATCCATAGGGAAAGTGTGGAACTCCATGTCACACACCAAATCACCCATTGGACCTTGTGCTTGAAGAGAGGTCTGCCGCAATCCACGACTCCGGACACATGTAGTGCTTTGGCCAGTGTCCTCGGCTGCTGTACAAGCTCCAACCTCATCGCCAACCTGTCGTTGAAGAAGCTATGACTCGTGCTGCCGTCCAACACACTGTGTAGTTTCCTCCAACCCTTGAAAATCCCCTCCAAAATCTCAAAAACCAACTCCAGGGTGATCCCAAGAAAGTGGGGGGTCTCACCTTCATTTTGCAAAAGCACTTGAGGCAGCTCCGTGATTGGAAAAAGCCTTTCAGGGCTGGTGCTGTCCCTGCAAACAAAAGAATTACAGTAGTATGCCGTCCCCTCCTCACTGCTGCTGCCTGTTTACCTGCTGTGCCTTGCGCTTGGGGTAGTCCCGCTTGCGAGGACCCTCCTCATCACAAGCCCAGCACATGCCTCTCGGTCCCTGATGCCCACCCGCGCATTGCTGTCCGGCATGGATTGCATCCACCTCCATGGGCACATCCTGACTTGGCTGCTCCACATGTAGTTGTGTTGCATAGATGTTCTTGCGTGCATTGTAGCTTACCGCGTCGATGCGCTCTACGTCAAAACCAGCTCCGTGAAGGTCTGCAACCCGAGCACCGCGAGTTCACGTTGGACATGTGACTTCATGCCGCCATGGTAGCAACCGTACGCCTCCATATCCAAGAGGTCATCGGTCTGTGCTGCCAAAGCCGGGAAGCATGTGGTGTAGTCCTGGACCGATCCGCCTTGATTGACGTGTTTGATCTTGTCACGTGCGACTCGGCTGCCGTTGCGGTGGTCAAAGTACGCTTGGAGCATTGTCTCAAACTTCTCCCATGTCTCTGGTTTCTCCATCAATGCACGTACACGGAGCTGCACTTCCCGCACCAGTGTTAGAATCAGCACTGGCTGAAGCCGTTGTCTGGCCCCCAGCCCGTCCGGCAAACCAGCAGCACTCCGCCGGCACAATGCCCACCACCACTACGGCGCCATTCCCCGGAGCAGCATAGGTGCATACTCCAGTCTCGAGGCATCTTCTCCCAAGGGAACTCCCAATTCCATAAAGCACTGGTTCACCGTGAAGAGCCACTCCCACACACTGACCTTGCCGATGTAGAACTCGGGCTCCTTCAGCTTGGGTCGCTGAAAGGCATGCGTGGATGTCAATGGGACACCCCCCAATGCAATACTCCTTTGGTCGACGCACCTTGCCTCAACCTCTGCGCGCAGCTGCTGGTTCTCTTGGTGCACTTTGTCGCGAGCACACCAAATCTCCTCCATGAGAAAATCCTTGTCGAATGCCGCTCCCACCATGATTCCGGTTGTGAATTTGTTTTTGGCCAAACGCAGTTGTTGCAGATCTGCTGCCTCCCTTGGGACCGTGCAAAACCAAGCAAACGTCCACGTGTTCTGATACCAAATGTGAGCCAAGGGGCACCCGGCATGATGGTCACACGCCAAGCTCTTGGGATAAATATACCAATCGTCAATCCTTTGGTGTGGGGGCCAATGCTTGAGATTCCACATGACCCTCTCCTACCAGTAAGACCGCTGCTAATGACCAAGGTTCATGCCGTGCAACTCTCCCGGCGGCCTTTCCACCAAGGTGCGTTGCGGAAGACTTATAGGATCAAAATGGATGTGTGCAAGGTAATTCTTGGATTACAAGGAGATTTAGGCAAGGAATAAATCTTCAGACTTGATAGATCAGTACAAGGAAATATACAGAGCCTTTGGGTAAGATTGGCATGCCTAGAACAACCGGTAGGCTTCCTTATGTACCAGTCCCTATAAGCCAATAGAGAGCCCCTCGGTACTCCGAAGCCCTCTACTAAGGTGAAATCGTGCAAATAATACATGCATCATGTAGTAAGCATTATGAAGTTTCCAACGCACCAAAGAACGCCTCAATATGTGGAAAAAAATGGCTGAGTTGTAGCCATTTGAATGCTCCCCACGTGACTACCGCTGGCAGCACCGCCATCGGGGGTCACGGCCGCCTAAAGTGTCCTTGCCTTAGAATGCACCTCCAGCCATCATCGTAAAGCACCCATGGATCCCAATAAACCTTGTCTCATTGGTAAAGCATCCATCCAAGGGCACTTTGGCTGCAGTGGACGAGAAAGTCGCTTTGCCGTGCTGGGGGTCGAACCAGTATGCCTCCTGTTTTCTGGAGGTGCGCCTCCCACCTTTGCACAAATGTATCTTTCGTGTCCGTACATCAAATGACCCGGTTTTTGGATCTATCTCACACGGTTTTCTGCGTAGAATAGAATGGGAGCATGAGATATTGCATCTTAAGTCAGCACAATGACGTCATCACCGCCTCGACCGGTTGCTCCCATAACAGAGGCTATGACTCCAGATGCAGCTCACGAATGCGCTCATCAAGGACACAAACATCGTCCTCATGTGTGTCGTCCTCTATCTCCTCCTCATACCAGGTGTCAGCCTGTGATGAGGAGTGCTGAGGCCATGGTGTTGTATAGGGCATAGACTGCTCAACGAATGGTGCAACTCTAACAGATCCTTCTGGTGACAGCTGTGAGGCCCATGAACGAGTGCCTCAGCAACTTCGCAATCTCCTGCAACGTGTTGGTCTGTCGCTGCTACTGTTGGCACATTTTATCTTGTGTCCAAAGAAGCTCGTTGATCACAAGTGACCGCGACTCATGATGCCCGAAGAGGAGGAAGAGGAGGGGTCTCCTAGCCCTTTGTCCTTGTCACAGACTGGCCCCATTGTAGTGCTGAATATGGGGACAAACATCAAAACAATCCAAACAGGAAACTGGCAAAGTTTCTTGAGGGATTAAAAAACTCACAAAAATTATTGTTTTGACCCAAAAATTGCTTACATCAGCATTGTTGATGATAGCATTTGCATTTTTCTGGCAGCAATTTTTATGCTATCAGTTTTTAAGCTGATGTTCCTTGCGCCAGCAATTTGTTTTCCTTTTTTAAACATCATGCGGATTCTGCACGACCTGAGGGGTGTGTCCGCGTCACTCTTTGCTCGCGGCTGCATAGGGGTTGCACAGGCCTGTGCACTACTGTGTAGCTTTTTTCACAGCTGTGCAGTGTTGCTGCTGCGCAACACTACAAAGCAGCGATTGCTAAACTACAACAGTATTGCGTGAGAGAGCAGACGTTGTTGCTGTTGCTACGGGTCTACTGTTGCTGTGGCCACTGCCACTGCTACTATAATGCTGTAGCCACTTCTACTGCTGCAGTGCTGCTGTTGGTGTTGTTGCTACTGTTTTTATAGTAGCTACAATGCTGTTAGCTGCTGCCGCCGTTTCACACTATAACTTCTTGCAGTCCCCGTCGCAAGCTGCTGTTGCAAGCTGCTTCGCCCATTTTCTCCTTTCTTCTGTTTTTCTCCTGTCAAAGGTGGTAGCCAGACACAGCTGCTGCTGCCATACAATGCTGCTGCTACCACTCAGCGTGGCTGCGTAGCTTGTCACTACCACAGCTGCTCTTGTTGCTGTGGTGGCGGTTATGTGGTGACGGCACTGCTACTAAGGCCGAGGTGATGTCTCTGATGCTGACGTCCACTACGACGGGTCCCAAGACATGGCAGCGATGGTGACTCTCACTGCTGCTACTGGTGCTGTGTCTCTATGGTGCAGCTCAGAGAAAGAGGTCTCGCTGCTCTTATAATATGAGAAACTCCTAGGAAGATTTCTAGCCATGTTGTTGTGGATCTGGCGGCACTGTCCAGTCAGCTGGCGCACTAGCAAGGAAGCAAGTGCAAAGAATAGCAAGGATTAGGCTAGGGAGATTCTTGAAGTATCTTAAGCTTCAATAGCTTAGCAATGTAGAGAGAAATGATAACTGACAAGCACACAACGTAGATACCTGCCGCGGAGCATGGCGGGTGACGCACACGACAGTGTCAGTTTGTCCTAAAAATCGGTCCAAAACCACTCTTTTGGTCGTAATTCTGCGCACAGGGATCCAAACGCAACACCTTCTGAACCTAGAGATGTAGAAACTCAAGCCAGATTCTACGACTGGACACACGCACAGGTCTAGCATCGATCACTAGATAAACAATGCAAAGCATGCAAATCGGGATCAAGACCCAGTCCACCGAGAAAAATCTAGCGATTGGAGAAAAACTGCAATGCACCCCAGGATGCACCCCGGATGTTGTGGCAGCTTTCTGGCAACTTCTGGTGGATGGAGCTCCCATCCGTCAGTGCTCTGGTGCCAGTTGGGTTTGCATCAAGGATCTGCACGAGCATGGACATGGCCGAGTGGTCACAGTAAGTTGTAAAAGCAAACATGGTAAACTCACATCGCAACACCTTGGTCCTACAACTGTTTTCCTTTGGAAGGACATGGTGTGCGATCGTCAGCGGTGGACACTCTTGCTACATCAGGCACGTTACTCCTGAATTTTGGGAGAACAATTTCCTGACCTCCTTGGTGCAGTTCCCACAGTCTCCACCCCTATCACACCTGATGGGCAGAATGCACTGAAGGTGGATGATCCCGTACACCTAGGGAAGATAATGGACGCGACCTTGTACTTGTGCCTCATTGGCTCTCTAATGAACTTGGCCACGACCACACAACTAGACATCGTGTTCGCCGTCAACCTCCTCACACAACTTTTGTAGTGTCCTCGGACGAGATCCCTTCACGGAGCTTGACGAGTGGTACGGTATGTGGTTTCTAGACTGTATCTTGGACTTTGCTTTCGACGGTAGTGTTTGGTAGTAGTCGATGGCTACACAGACAGTGACTGGGCCTGGATCTTGACGGACGCAGTCAGATTGGCTACATGTTCCTGCTGTGTAGCACCGCTGTGTCATGACGTTCGGGAAGCATGACTGCGTTGCACATAGCTCATCAGATGCTCAATATGTTGTGCTGGGAGCTAGGGCTGTTAAGGTGATGTGGCTGCAATGTCTGTTCCATCACTTTGTGCCTTGCATCATTTTGTGCTGTGACAACCAGAGTTCTCCTGCCTTTGAAGAGAACACTGGTGTGTTTCATGCACGCACAAAACACATTGTTGTTGAGCACCAATTTGTTAGTGATCTTCTGGAGCGACATGTAATCTTCATCATCTGGGTCGGTATGAACATGTATCAGGCTGAGATCCTGACCAAGCCATTGGCCCATGGAAAGTTCATGGTGGCCTTCTGTTCTGTTGGGCTTCGCTCTTTGCTTGAGAGTGGGGTGTGTGCGTATTGACTGTCTAGCATCTCATTGTGCACTTGTGTCAGTTCTGCACATGTATGGACATGCATACCATGTGTTCATGGGGGAGTGTTGTGGTGTGAGCGGTCCTTGTTTGTTTGTACAACTTACTATGACCACTTGGCTGAGTCCATGCACGTGCAGATCCCTGATGTGGACCCATCTGGGGTCAGAGCACCGACGTGTGGTGGCTCCACATACTAGCAACCTCTAGACAATTTCCATTGAGTCTCAGGGGCTTGTTGGAGTGTTCTACAGATTCTTTTACAAGCGGTAGAGTTTTCTCGGTAGAATCGCTCTTAAGTCCAATTTTCATGTTTTGCATTTTGCGTCCACCAATCGATACCGGACTTTTGTGTGTGACTAGTCGTAGTGTCCGGCTTGGGATTTTTCATATCTAGTTTCAGACGATGTAGTGTTTGGATACCTGTGTGCAGAGTAATGGCCAAAGCAGTGGTTTTGGGCCATCTTTAGGAGAGAATTACACCGTTGCATGCATCACCTGCCGTGTGCAACGGTAGGTATTTTTGCTGTGTGCTTGTCATTTCTAGAATAGGACCAAAAACATCAATACAGAGTTGTATTGCTCTACATTACTAATCTATAGGAGCTTATGAGACTTTGTACGTCTCCCTAGCCTAACCCTTATACTTCTTGCAACTGCTTGCTTGCTTGCTAGTTGGCCAGCTGACTGGACAGTGATGCTAAGTTTGGAGGAGTAAGGCTAGAAAGCTTCCAAGCAGATTGTCATAGAGGTAGTGGCACCGACGCAAAGGTGAGGGACTATGATCCTGAAGAGGAGTCTTATAACTACATTAATGATGGAGGACATAGGGGATATATGATTAATGAACATCAAAGGAAAGATATGTTTCATTGGCTCATTGTGCTGTTCTTTGCAAGTTTAAGATGGTGTACATCATGCGTGATGTGACCCAATTATTGGACCAAATATGACTATATTGATGTGAGGTAGGTTATCTCGTTTTTGCTATTCTACCTCCGGGGAGGATAACATTTTTTTTGTGCTTTCTTTTTGTCTCATGGTAGGCTCCCAGTCTGTGCTGTAGTGGTGGCTTCTTCATGAAGTGCATGATGTGCCGATCAGTGGCGGCGAATCCTCTCTAGAGAGAAGACAATTCATTCACATGACTGCTGTAATGACTGTCAACCAGAGTTATGGAATACACGAGTGGCCTGCTCAGTGAATAAATTTCCAGTGGAGCCAGTGCAAAGAATTCTTTCCGTGGTGCTCAGAATTCAAGCTCTAAGGAGGAAAATACTATACAAGACTCAGTGTTGATTGTTTCCTGATGATTTTTTGCACAGCAGATCAGAGCTGATCTGTTTCTCCCTCCAACCATGGACTCAGATGAAAGGTTTGGTGTACTTTCTTTCAAGACGTTCGAAGTGTCCAACAAAATTTGCCCATTGCAATATGAAAGGTTTGGAAAACAGTATGTAGTAACACACTGTTTTCCACCTTGTACTGGTAATAATGAAACTTGTTTTCTCCTAGATCTTGCCAGGACAGAAAGCCATTGGAGAAATCACTCTCATGTTTGTAGTGGTGCACAAGTACCGAACCATCCTCCGCACCAGCTCAGGAAATTAAATTGTTCATAAATTCTGTGGTGGAGGGTGCCAGCTAGGTTTATGGGTAGTGCCACTACCCCAGAACCTGCCTCGGTCCAGATTTTCTCTGAGGACTCCCATCGAAGAAAAACTAGGTCAATCCACACGCAAGACTGCAGGAAGGCAAATTTGAAGTTAGCTGAAATGAAGCATGTGTGAATAAAACTTACCTAGAAGCATGTAACAGGTCGAGTCTCCAACTCCTGCTCTGAACTCGTTGTCGGAGTTCTCAGAATGGCGTTCTCAGTCCGCGTCAAGGGTTTTCCCCCTTTGCAAGACTAAGGGGCAATCGTCATCAACGACCCATAACAGGGAGACTCGAACATCTTGAGTCTCCGAAGGCCCATTTCCGCTCTTAACCTTACCCCTGGTTTTGGGACCCAAACCGGGGGTTTCTACTTCAAAATCCTGGGTTCGCACGAGTTATTTCATTTATTTTATGTCATAGTTTGTCGCAAACAAACTTTGATTTACGGTTTGCCATTCTGGCACAAAATCGTCGCGTGCGAGACACGCTGGCAATTTTGCGCCAGCTCTCTCGTCCTCACCCTCGCTCCCCCTATCCCTCATCCTCGTTTGCTTGTTTGCAAGGAGGGCGAGGGGGGGCGAGGGCACGAGGCCACGAGGCCTCACCCTTGAGGCCCTCGTGGCCCCTCAGCCACCGATCGGGCTGAGGCCGCGATCGGCGGCTGGTGGCTGGCCGGCCGGTGGCCAGCCGGTCGCTTGGCCGGCCGCCGGCCGTCCAGCTGGCCGGCAGCGAGCTGGCCGGCGGCCAGCAAAATGCTGGCCGCTGGCCAGCCCTTGCTGATGCGAGGTGTAGTGCGCAACCACCCCTCGCTTCAGCGAGGAGGGAGGGCCGAACCGGCCCTCCCGCTGCATTCCTCCCCACTTATTATATACCGTCTTGGTTCATGAACAACAAGCAGGATTGTCAGTCAGTGAGTCATCAACATTGTGAATGAAAGAAAACTAATAATTTCAATCACCAGCTAGACATGAACACGTGCATGGTACTTGGACCTAAGCTGCAGCTTGTAGGTGAGCACGGCTAGTGGCCTCCCCTCTTTAGGCTCGAGCGTCCGCCCGACAACCATGTTGGGCGTCCCCAACCTCCTATGGTCGCTGTCCATGAATGCTGCCCTGTGGGAATGTTGTTCACTTTTTCTGCGTTTAGGTGGTACCTCCTGCCACGCGTCGATCTGTGCAAGCTGCAAGCTTGCTCCAGTACTCGTTGACCACCCCTGTGGGCAACCAAGATTCGGGCTCCCATGATTTATGTTCAGGTCCAGAACCTGCCGAATGAACGAGGTACTCCCTAACAACGCGCGACCAAAGAGTACGCTCTCGGTGCTAGAGTAGGCGAAGGACCTCGTATTGGCCGTCGGCAGCAAGGACTGTTAGCGGTGGCTGAACGGTTCCGTTTGCCGTGTATGGAGCCAGTAGGCTCACATGAAACACGTCATGTATCTTCATACTCGGCGGAAGCAGCAATCGGTATGCCACTGGCCCGATGCGTGCCACAATGGGAAACGGCCCAATCCACTTCGGTAGAAGTTTTCTTGCCCCTGGTGACTTCAGCCAAAGGTTTTTAGTGCTAAGCAACACTTTGTCACCGATGTCAAACGAGACCTCCCGGCAACCTTTATCGGCATATGCCTTTTGTTGCTGCCGAGCTGCTTGAAGGTGACCCTTTGCCTCCTATAACAAGGAGTCGATGCGCTCGGCAATGGCTTGAGCAAAAGGAACCTGCCCTCCTGTACTCCCACTCTTCACCAATGAAGAGGGTACCACTGGATGGCGACCACTGTTCAACACGAACGGTGTGAACTATGTTGACTCGTTCACCGAGTTGTTCACCGCAAACTCTGCCGGTGCTAGGAATTTGTCCCAATCATGCATGGTAGGGTCCATGTACATGCGAAGCATCTGCTCCAGACTGCAATTCATGTGCTCTGTTTGTCCGTCAGTTTGAGGGTGAAATGCTGTCCACATTTGCGACTCACTGCCGCAGTACTCGTGCATCTTTTGCCAGAACTTACTAGAAAAATTTTGATCTCGATTGGAGATAATGCACAACGGCAAGCCGTGGTACTTTACAACACCCTCAAAGAAGGGAGGAGCGGTCTCCTCTGTGTTCACGTCAGTGGTTGTAGGAATGAAGTGTGTCATCTTCGTCAAAAGATCCACGACCACTAGTATTGCTTCGTGGCCACAGGCCATGTCCGGAAGACCAGTAATGAAGTCCATGTTGACGCACTCCCATGGAGTCCCAGGAATGAGAAGCTGTTGGAGGAGTCTTGCAGGCTTCTTGTCACTAGCCTTATTCCAAAGACATGGGTTGCATGTCATGCAATACTTACGGACATTGACACTCCATCCTGGCCACCAATAGTGGTCCGAGAGTGCCTCTCCAGTCTTTCGGGGTCCCACATGACCTGCGACCGGCGGGTCGTGGAACTGGGAGATAACCTTTGCTCGAAGGTCTCCCGAGTTTGGCACAACAACTTGTTCTTCGTACCAGTAGATTCCTGCAGCTTCCACCAAGCCGTACTTGTCCAGATTTTGAGAGTCTTGAAACCAAGAATCCACACAGTATCCCATCCGGATCCTGTTTACAAAATCGTTGTAATAGATAATCTCTCGTGGTGGTTTCCGCAGAGGTGCAGGGGGATCTGGTGATTGTACTGTTGTTGTTGCAATGGCCATAAAACACCCACTGATCTCGCTGGTTGCTTTAACTTCCACAGGATGTCGGCTCAGTGGATCGGCCACATTGATGCGTCCTGGCCGATATTCCCATGTGAACGAGAATCGGCTCAGGTATTTGCTCTAATGCGCCTGTCGTCTTGACAGGTTCGGTTGCATTTGGAAAAACACCAATAGATTGTGGTCGGTCACGACTGTCACACCCCCTTCAGCACCCTCGAGGTAGCAACGCCACATCTTGAAAGCATGTACTATCGCAAGGAGCTCTTGATCCCCAGTCGTGTACTGCGTTCTTGTAGGATGAGCTTCCGGCTCTCATACGCGACTTGGTGACCGTTCTGCATGAGGACGGCTCCAAGTCCTACTACTGACGCATCACATGGAATCTCCCACGGTTGCAATGGATCTGGAAGAGCTAGGATGGGCGCCGTGGATAGAAGCTCTGTGACTTTTAGAAAAGCGTTCTTCCAATCAGATGTCCATTCCCAACGCACGCCTTTTCGCGTGAGCCTGGTTAGCGGTGCTACCAGGGTCGAATACCCTTGCATAAACCGTCAAAAATCATTTGCAAGGCCGAGAAAAGACCGAATCTGCCCAACATTTTCGGGACGTGGCCAGTCTTGGACCTTTTGTGGGTTGACACGGATGCCGTACTTGCCAACGATGTGTCCAAGGTATTCGAGCTCATCTTGTGCAAACTTGTACTTGCTCACTTTCGCATAGAACTTATGTTCCCGAAGGATTGCAAGAACTTTGCGCAGATGTTCTATGTGCTCTTCCATTGATTTGGAAGAAACCAGGATGTCGTCTAGGTAAACAAAGACAAACTTTCCGAGTTGCTTGGCAAACGTTTGGTTCATTTCTCTTGGGAAGGTTGCCGGGGTATTTGTAAGCCGGAAGTATAATACTCGGAACTGATAGTGTGCCATGTGCGTTCGAAACATGGTTTTGGACACATCATCTTCCGTGATGCGGATTTGATGATACCCTTGAGAAAAATCCAAGGACAAAAATACTTTTGCGCCTTGGAGTTGGTCAAAAAGGTCCTCAATCCGCGGTAAGGGGAATTGATTTTTCACCGTCAGCTTGTTCAACGCCCGGTAATCCACGCACGTGCGTAAACCACCGTCCTTTTTGTTCACAAAAAGGATCGGCGCACCGTAAAGCAAGCTACTGGAATTGATCCACCCTTTTGCAAGGTACTCTTTGATTTGGCATTTGGCCTCTCGCCTTTCTACTGGATTAAGGTGATACATGGGTCTGAACGGAGGAGTCGCCTCCAGTTGCAGCGGAATCGTGTGGCCCATGTGTCTTTCTGGTGGAAGCCCAGCCGGCGGGTCTTGGAATACATCTGAGAACTCCGCCAATAGAGATTTGATCTTTTGTGGCGTGTCTTTCTTCACGTCGTCCTCGATTTTCTACAACTGCGCCAAGAAGTATCGACAACCTTATCGAATACGTCTCTTGACCTGCATCGCAGACGACCTGGCATGGACTTTGAGTCAGGTTCTGTGATAATTCCATACTTGGAATCAACGTAAAGCAGCACTGTCCTTTTCGGAGGATGAAATGCTTTGATCGTGGGTTTTGAAACTAGTCTTCCTAAGCCGTGACTCACGGCAATTGGTAGCGACTAGATTCTAGGAAAACAGAAAATTACAATACAAGGAATTGACAAGAAGTGTGAGTACCAGTCACAAAGCTAGGGCAAAGAATGGGATAGGAATTACACAATTCCTAGCAACTCCTCTAATCCTTCTTCTAACTTCTTGTCTTCTTCCTATCTTCTTGTCTTCCTTGGCCTCCTCTTGAGTCTTCTTTGCGCGTCTCGCTCCCCTTGGCGGCGTCCTCCTTGAGCCGGTGGCGTTGGGGAAGCCGCCAAAAGTCCTCAAGGGGTTTTCCTCTCTCTTTTTCGGGCTTCATAAAGCTTTGAGAGCCCCTGGCCTTGGGAAGAACTTCTGTCTCAATTTTTGGTTGAAGGAGGGAAGGAGGGAACCTTGAAAATAGAGGAAAGACGTGGTGGTTTGGCGGTGGTCCCATAAAATCCCCTTAGGTCCCCTGAAGGTGAGGAGAGACTGTGGAGAAGAAGTCCCAAAAAATAGAGCTCTTCTCTAGCTTCATAACGCACTTTATGGCGCTTCAAAAGGTGAAGCGTAGATGCCGTAGTCCCTTCTGGCATTTCTGCTGCTGCTTGCAGCTGCCGGTGGCGTTTTATCTATGTCATAGCTGTCGTTTCCATCAAACTCTTGGTCGCAGAAGTCGTCTGGCTCTGAGAACCACTGTAATGGGTCGAGTCTCCAGCTCCTGCTCTGAAGTCGTCGTCGGAGTTCCAAAATGGAGTTCTCAGTCTGTGTCAGAGGTTTTCCCCCTTCGTAGGACTGAGGGGTAATCGTCATCAACGACCCAGAGCAGGGAGACTCGAATATTTTGAGTCTCCGGAGGCCCATTTCCGTTTTTAACCTTACCCCTGGTTTTGGGACCCAAACCGGGGATTTTTACCTTGAACTTGTGGGTTTGCACGAGTTATTTTGTTTATTTTATATCGTAGTTTGTCGAAAACGAACTTTGATTTACGGTTTGCCGTTTTGGCGTGAAATCGTCGCGTGCAATGCACGCTGGCGATTTCGCGCCAGCTCTCTCGTCCTCACCCTCGCTCCCCCTATCCTTGGTCCTCACTTGCTCGTTTGCAAGGAGGGCGAGGGGGGGCAAGGGCACGAGGCCACGAGGCCTCACCCTCGAGTCCCTCGTAGCCCCTCAGCTGCCGATCGGGCTGAGGCCGCGATCGACGGCTGGCGGTTGGCCGGCCGGTCGCTTGGCCGGTCGCCGGCCGTCCAGCCGGCCGGCAGCGAGCTGGCCGGCGGCCAGCGAAATGCTGGCCGCCGGCCAGTCCTTGCTGAAGTGAGGGGTGGTGCGCAACCACCCCTCGCTTCAGCGAGGAGGGAGGGCCGAACCGGCCCTCCTGCTACAAAGCATGTAGTTACAGATTAGCTGCAGAGCCTTACAAGATAATGGCCTTCCCCTTGCCGCAACACTATACAACTGTGTGTGCACAAGAACTTTGGGTCTCTCTAAGCCTAAACCTTTAGCTTCTTAGGCTGCTCCCATATGAATTCCTTGTCGTCGCGGCCAAAGTGGCCATACGAGGTGATTTTTTGGAAGCGCTTTTGGCCACCGCGCTTCAAATCCAAGTTGATGGCAATCACACCAGGCCAGAAGTCAAACTTCTCCTTCATCAGCTCCAGAATATCCTTGTCCGGAATCTTTCCCGTGCCACACGTGTCCATGAAAATGGACAAGGGCTCAATCACACCAATGGCATATGACACATGCACGATGGCACGCCTGGCGAAGCCCGCAGCCACAATGCTCTTGGCCACCTGGCGCACAATGTACGCACCCNAACTTCTCCTTCATCAGCTCCAGAATATCCTTGTCCGGAATCTTTCCCGTGCCACACGTGTCCATGAAAATGGACAAGGGCTCAATCACACCAATGGCATATGACACATGCACGATGGCACGCCTGGCGAAGCCCGCAGCCACAATGCTCTTGGCCACCTGGCGCACAATGTACGCACCCGAGCAGTCCACCTTGGTGGGGTCCTTGCCAGAAAATGCACCACAGCCATGCACAACACAGCCGCCGCATGTGTCGATGATGAGTTTGCGGCCGGTAAGGCCGGCGTCACCGTGGGGTCCGCCGATGATGAAACAGCCGGACGGGTTGAGGTGGAAGATAGTCTTGTTGTTGAGGTACTTGGCGGGGTTGACGGGCTTAATCACGTGCTCCATCAAGTCCGCCGTGTGCACGCGGATGGACACCATGGCGCCATTCTCATTTCTGTACTCCACTGTCACCTGCGTTTGGCGTCGGGATGGAGTCAGCTGCACACGCCATTCTTACGCACCTCAGTAAGTTTTGTGCCCAGCTGCGTGGCAAGCACTTGAGTGAACGGCATCAACTCGGGCATCTCATCAGTGGCGTAGCCAAACATGTGGCCCTGGTCACCCACGCCGATTTCCTCAGGCTTCTTCCTGCCCAGCCCGTGGACACCCTGCCCAATTTTGGGGCTGTGCTGCTTGATGTTCACCAGCACTTGCACAACCAGCAGCAGGGGAGTTGGAGGCGTTAAGGATTGAAAAGTGACACCGTGCAACATCCTGTGTGGGGGAGGCTTCATCTATCAAAGTGCCCGGCCTTCTCGACCTTGCAGGCAGGAGAGAAGATAACCTCTGTATAGTGCCAAACTCGCACAGAATGTGTCAGAGACGCACGGCCAAGCGTACGGGTCGCAGGACTAGACAGTAGTGCTCTTTGTCACCGGATTGCAGGGAGGATAACAATGCCAAGAGGCATCAATTCAGTGATGGGTCCAGTTGCAAGTTCACAATCACAAATTATAGGGTACTCATTCGACACAAGTTCGATAAAGTGAATGATTTCCCTGACAATCCTTTTACTTTTGTGGTTATCCATTGATTCCCTTCCCTGGTGAAAGCATTCTCCGCTGTCCAACCTTTCCATGAACGCAGGAAGTCATCAGACATACCTTGCAGGTGTCGCAGTTGAGGCCAACCTCCTCCGAAATGAAGCCGACCACCCTGCAGGTATCACGAACGATTTTCTCGTAGTCCACATTTGCCTTGGTTGTGATCCCACTGAACACCATCACCATGCCCATCTTGGTACAAGTCTTGCAGGCCACCTTGCTGTCGAAGTCCTGCTCAAGGCATGCGTCCAGCACGGCATTGGAAATCTGGTCGCACAACTTGTCAGGATGACCCTCAATCACGGACACTGACATAAAGTGGTACAAGTTGGCCAGAGCCAGAGCGGACAAAGTAAACAGGGCCAACAAGACCCAACGAGGCAAACAAGGATTGAGAGGACGTCATGTGGTGGGTGGCTCTGGAATTGAGGAACCAGAAGCCACCCGAGATGCAAACCGACGTGGGATCACGGCTGACATCAGCAATGGTAGAGTATGAAGGAAGCTGCTGGCCATAGGCAGCAAGGCAAGGAGGCAAAAAAAAGTACTGTTGGTGCTCAATCCATGGGACATCAACTAGAGGACATCCCTGAACATGACCCGAGGACGGACCATGAAGATCCCCTTCCACAGTACACTCAAGTGTCCCAACAACCAAACGCACACTCTCACCTCCCTAATCACGGAGGTGACGCTAGTGGACAGCATGAGAGAGAGCAGCGTCCAGCTGGCGATTGTTTTTAGGCGAGTCAGGAGTAATGAAAATGCCAAAAGAAGGGCGCCAAGAAGGGTGGTTGGATGATGCCTAAGATGGAGGAGAGTAGGAGCCAGATGGTGGCCCATATAAGATGGGGCCTCCGAACCCTGGAGGCTACCCCTAGGGGTAAAGCGGCGGAGATGGAGCCATGGTGGTGCTGTAGGCTACGACAGGTGTAGAGGAGGGTGCAATGCAACAGGAGGATCCAGCTGAGGAGGAGGCATGAGAAGCGACCACCTCCACCACTGGAGGAGCGTGCCTTGAGCGCAGGCATGGTAGATGCAAGATATGCATCGTTAGCGTGACCAGTGGTACCACAGTTCCCACACGTGACGGTGCTGAAGAGGGGATGGAGCTGTCAAATCCGAGGACTCTACAACACCTTCCCTGTCCACCGCCGCCGGAGGTACCACCTTTGCCTTTGTCCTTACCACGACCCTCATCCCTTCACCCTCCTGAGATGTGAGAGAAGTAGCAATTGTGGTGGAGGTGGAGGACAATGAAGCAGAGGCGGAGGTGGATGAGGAAGGGAGTGTGGTAGTTGCTACTGTAACTGTTGCGCAATGGATGCGCTTGTTCTGTAGTGAGCTCCACCAGTCTGTAAGACTCCATGAGGTGAACTTCCACAAGGCGCCAATGTCTGGTGGGGCATCTGTAGGGACAGGGAAACCTGCAAGGCACTCAAGATCGGAGGCTTTCACCTCCCGGAAGATATCGGACAATTTGGAGATGAGGTTGTTGATAATGGAGAAAACAGCACGAAGTTGTCTGGGCGCTGTCTTGCCCAGGTCGAGCTACAGGCGTAGAGTGCGGGCCCAATAGGCTTCAACAATCATGTCAGCATGCATAGAAAGCATGTTGAATTCAATAGTGATGACCCTCTGTGCTGCATGCTTGGTCGCTATCGCGCGACGCTTCATCAGCGCATACGCGCCAACCGGGTCAACACGTGTGCGGCGGGCAGTGTCGGCATTATACGACCCGATATCGTCAGTGAGATTATTGAACCCAGCCCAAATGAGAGCACGCAATGCACAGATGAACTCAGAGTCGACGGACACAAAGGGAGGATTGGCTGAGGGCTGGGTTTGTGGTAGTATTCTCAGAGCCGCTCTTCCTTTTTCAAAGCACTAAAGCAGTCATTCCAAGAGTAGAAGGTAAGTTTAGAAGTAAAATGGAATGGAATGGAGTCAATGTCAGGCTTGCGCTGTGCTAGTGATGCTAATGCTTTAGCAGCGGCTGCGTTGGTAGCAGCTGCGACTGCGAGAGGATCAAAAGAGGTAGAGCCAAAAGAGGTGGATGCAAAAGCAGGTGAAGTGAAGAAAGCAACAGAAATAGAGGGGATAGCACACGGTTACGGACTGGAGATGGTTAAGAACCAAGTCAATGATGTGATCTGCAAAGGTTTCCTGGTCAGTTTGCTCACTACGCAACTTTCCCTTTACATTGCGCTACGTTGTGAGCGCAACTTGCAGGGCATTGTGCTCACGTTGCAGCTCATCTTGGAGCGCAACATACTGGTCATCGTCAACCGGCATAATGTTGGCGAAGTGAGTCTGCCAAGAAAGTTTTAGTAGAGTTGCCCTTGCCCCAGTGGCCGTGGGATAGGTATGGTGCGGCGTGCACAAGGCAATGGACCTGTATGCACAAACACGCCAGCATAGAGACAACATGAAGGGAGTAGGGACAAGAGAGGGAGCCAAACTTACCGAGCCTGGCGACGGAGTGGGAACAAGGCAAGAAAAACTTCTGCTGCAGAGGCTGCCACAACTGCGACGCTGTAAGATGTGGAGACAATGAGGCAAGCTACACTTGTCAGTGCGGTGGCCGCAAGGGTGGAGATGGCCACAGCTGTCGAGACGAGCACCTGAATGTGGCAAATCGTTAATGAAAATGAAAGGGAAGAAGAGGCCAATATCTGGGGTGTGGATAGAGGTCAGTGCACTAGAGAGAGCAGTTGCAGCCGCTGCTGCAGCTGATGCTAAAGTGAGAATTGTCGACAGACTAGGAGGTGCTGCCAAGACTGGCAGCCCAAGGATTTGGCTGAGACCGCCAGGACGGCGGTACCTTGCTGCTACCAGTTCTCCAAAGGGAGACTACACCGAGTGCAGTCAGGTAATGTAAGATGGCGAGGCCGAGAGTTGGATGCAAGCCGCAATATGTGCCACGTCTGCTAGTGCAGCTGCTGATGCTGGTGAGAATGCCGAGATCATGGCGATTGTGGCGGTTCGCCGAGGCTGATACTGCTACTGCAGCTGCTACCGAGAGGGAAGAAAAAGCAACAGCAACGGTTATCCAATGTGGGTACTGCTTCGGGCAGTGGCAAGCTGCAACAGCTGCCACAGCTGCTACTACTGCTGCAGTTACTAGCAAGAAGGCCACAACCATGGCGGTGAGTAGTGGTAAAGTGCGGCTGCCCATGCGTACAATGGCAGGGCGCGAAAGTTGCTGCGACTGGTACTACTGCTGTAGCTGCATGCTAAAGGCCATAAACAGGGGAGCTGTGGATGGGAGCAGCAATGGTAGAAGTTGCTATAGCTGTGCGTGGAGCCGGTGCTTTCAGAAGAGTGGAGTGGCTCCACCGACAAGAAAAAGGGCCGCAACTGCGGCAACCGCTGTTGTCCAACGCCCCTGCCTCCGCTCGACTCGAGACGGACATGGCAGTCCCGGGGTGCTACCGCAATGTTGTGTGTGGGGGCGTTGGTGACACTAGTTACTTGAGCACCGATAGAAATGGCACGAGTGCGACATGCTTGTGCCGACCAGCAGCAAGAGTGCTGCCAATGCCGTCACGTGGAGGTAACCCGGCAGGAGTAGGCCCAGGATCTAGTAACTGGAAGGATTGGTCCTTCCTGCTCTGATACAAGTAGGTAGTGTTGGTTTCTAGGGTGAGCAAGCAAGCAAGCCAACAATGAGACACAATGCAACACCATGGATTGGGACAAGCTCACATCCAAGTAGAATACACTCAAATCAACTAGTGAGTGCGTTACAAGGGAGCAAAGTGATATGTGCCAGTCGAACGGGCCACCCACGCAAGGCTCTTGACGTGGGGCCCAGACACCACTAAGGGATCAAAACTAACCTATTCCTGCACATGAATCTATCAGGGCCTCCTCACCTATGGTCTTGTCTCTGGCTGCTGACGATCCAACCATTGTGGCCGTAGGTACAGTAGCCTCATCGGTCCCTGCTGATACACCTGATCCTATGCCAGAATCAGTCCTCTCTGGCACACCGGATCTTGTGCCAGCGTCTATCCCTTCTCTTACAGCTTATCCCGTGCCACCGTCACTTCCCTCCGTAGCACCTCATCCAGTGTCAGTGCCAGATCCCTCTTACACACGTGATTCCATGACGGTGGCATCATCCCCAGTCACACCTACTCATGTGCCTGCTCCTGCTCATCCTATGTGCAAGCCGATACCTGTCCATGTTCCTCTTACATCCTCTTCCCTTCCCTGTGAGTCCACAGCCCCTGTGGCTGAGACCCAACAGCCTACTACACAGGCCAAGGTGAGAACCTCAGCATTAGGCTAGTCCAGCGGGCCCGGTTGACGTCCCCGACCACTAGCCTCTAGGGCTCAGCGGATTTCTGACTCGGTGCCTAGACACCCAAATCGTAGTATTCAGAGTGGCGAGCCCAGCACAAAGGCCCTTTGCCTGAGTGTCCAGGGAAACTACATTGAGGTACACCCAGCATATCCTATTATCCTTGAGTTGGTCTCCCGAGATTCCTCAGTCGCTTGCGATGTCCCGACCGACCTTGTCATGGTCAGACCGAGTTCCAAGGCATGTGTCTTAGCCACCCGGAGCTCTCCTCCAATGACGTCTGATTCAGTCACGTTGAAGGAGGCACTCTTGGCTCAGGATGCAGAGTTGTGGTGTGTTGTGTATGAAGTTGAACTGAGAGCCATTTGTGAGCATGTTTTCTATGAGCTAGTCAACCTCCTGCTTAGGTGCAAAGTTGTACAAGCCAAGTAGGTCTTTCGCAAGAAGGTAAATTCTGTTGGCACACCAAATCGCTACAAGGCTCGCTTTATGGCCAAGGGGTTCTCACAGGTTGAGGGTGTAGACTTTACTGACACCTTCGCACCCGTTGGCTGCACGACCACCGCTTGGGCTTTTTTTGAGGTTATAGGTGCAGTCGTGCAGGCTATGTGTTCCTGCTAGGTGGCACTCTTGTGTTGTGGCACAAAGGCAAGGACTGCATTACACATAGCTCATCAGAAGCTGAGAATGTTGTACTGGGAGGTGAGACTCTTGAGATGGTGTGGCTGCAGTGTCTATTTCGTGAGTTGCGTCAGTCTGCGTCTTCCATCAAAACATGCTGTAAAAGCCAGAGTTCTCTTGCCATTGCAGAGAACCCTGGTGTGTTTCATGCATGCACAAAGCACAATACTATTCGACATCACGCTGTGCGTGATTTTTTGGAGCGACAGGTGATCTCCATCATTTTGCTCCGCATGGACATGCAGCGGGCTGACTTCCTGACCAAGGCACTGGCGCGCGTAATGTTCATTGTGGCCATTTGTTATTTCGGGCTTTTTCCTATACCTAAGAGTGGCTATGAGTGAGGTGTGTGAGTATGGACTGTTGAGCATTTCGTTACGCACATGTATCGGTTTTGCACGTGTATGGACATGCGTACCATCGGGTCTTGGGGGAGTGTTGTGATGTGAGTCGTCTCTGTATGTCTGTGCAACTTACTGTGACCACTTGGCCATATCCATTTTTGTGCAGGTCCCTGATACGGACCCTGCTGGCACCGGAGCATTGAAAGGTGGTGGCTCCACCCACCAGTAGCTGCCAGACGGCTGCCACGGCATCCAGAGTGCTTGCTTGGGTGCTCTGTAGCTTCTCTGTAGTTGCTAGATTTTTCTCAGTGGACCTGCTCTTGAGCACAATTTTCATGTTTTTCATTTTGTGTCCACTGATCGATGCCGGACCTGTGCGTGTGACCAGTCGTAGCATCCGGCTTGGGATTTCACATTTGTAGGTCTAGACGGTGTTGCGTTTTCATGCTTCTACGCAGAGTTATGGCCAAAACAGTGCTTTTGGGCCAATAAAAGGACAAACTAACATTGCTGTGTGCGTCATCCATCGTGCGCCTCGGCAATTGTTTGTGCTATGTGCTTTTCAGTCATCATTCCTCTCTGCACATTGAAGCTATTGTGCTTATGAGACACTGAGCGCCTCACCTAGTCTAATCCTTACTGTTTCTACACCCGCCTTGTGTGCTAGTGCATTTGCTGACTGGACAGCGTTGCCTAGTCAACAAGAACAGTACTAGAAAGCTTCCAGGTAGCTTCTTACCTAACCCTGGAGTGAATGAGCTCCAGTTGGTTTCTCACACGCTGGCATTAACCAGACATGTGGTCCCGAGAGATGAACAACTTGGCATCACTAATCTAATGCACGCATGGAAAGAGACTCAAAGCACAAAGACCACGAGCGTATGTGGATGCCTGTATCCCTGTGATTGTGTGCCCAATGCTCAGACGTAAAGGTATAAAGCATGTAAGCTTTAATCACTTCAGGCTAGCTCTCCAAAAGTCTGGTGTTGGTGCTGTGACCGCCAGTTGAGCACTAGATTGTGGAACTACCACTGTGTGCTCCATGATGCACCGCAATGTTACACCTGAGAGCTTTGATCCTGGTCAATCACTTGCAGTGATAATGTGTGCGTGTACCGAGTCAAGAGGTCACCTGTGTGTGTTACACTCATAACCAACACCAGCGGCTATCGACCCGCCAACCTGTTACTTTCGTCTCTTCTTCTTTGCTAATTGTTTACCCTCTAAGGAGCAATCTTGCTCCATTAATGTCACCGTGTGCACTCTCCTTGATTTCTTGCATTGCCACATTTGCTATCCTAGCAACCCGCCACCACCTACACATAGTGTTTTCTCTCTTGTTACTGACCTATGTGTTACAGACTTTACCAAATCTTGGTGTTGCAATTCTTCCTCTTACCACATAGCTCATGTTTCATCTACCATGGATCTAAACACCAAAAAATGATTCTTTCACCTAGACATTGTTACTTTTTTGGGGGGGAGCAATTAGATAACTTGGTGCTATAGCTCATTCACATTACGCATGTATTGCGTAGATGCGCGCATGCCTCTGTGACAGGAGAGGTGTGAGTGGTCCTCTTACCAACTCATTCTCTTCTACTTACTATTGTAATTTGCGTGTGCGCTGTCTCACTGATCTGTGCTGTGACCTCTCGGCTGGTGTACAAGCTTTTGCACATGACTGACTCGGTGGACGTTGACGATGGCGGGTGCTAAGTGATAGAGGGAACGTCGCACCGTTTTGAGAGACGTGGCTTCCGTCTCTTTGTGTGGAGTGTCCCACTTGGTAGTAGTGCGTGCCCAGCTCCATCGGCAGCAGCTACCGGCGCTCATGGCACAGAAAACCGTGGACAACTGCTCTTTGTAGCATACTGTCTTCCTAGGCATAGGCAACCATAGCTTTTCTGAGTGATTTTTCTAGCTGATTCTGACTGCACAACTGCCTTTGCAACTTGCATACTTTGGTATGGTCCAGTTTTCAAGAAAAAGGGACGACGCTTGGGTTTGGGGCTGTCGGTTTTCTGGCAGGGCTCACCGAGGAAACCCCATAGGCCAGAAAACAGTGCATTTTCCTGATTGGTTGGTAGACTGCAGTTCTGGCGCTAACTTTTGACTTGGAGTGCTCTCTCTCACAGCTGAGTAGCAAGTGCTGCTCAGTTGCTAAGTCTGGGTGCAGCAGGCCACACACTTCAGTCTAAGTATGTGAGACGGCATAAAACAGTCTTGCTCAGACAAGTGCAGCATCATTTCAAGCTTGGTATTAGAGCCATAATGTAGCAGATACAGCAAAGTGAGCAACAGTAGCGGCGTACATGTGCGAGTCAACGTTGGCGGTGTGTTAGATGCAGCAAATCCAATGGGACCATTTACGCTTCATATGGTTGCAGTTCCAAGAAGGTGCACTTGGGTTTACCTAGCGGCCAAGTCCATTGCCATGGCGCTACACTCAAGGAGACACAAGCCTATGGGGTGGAGCTTGTTAACGAAGCCCACCCGTCAGCCAGAAAGCAGATCTCGCCAGCGCTCTCCCAAAACGCGAGGGCATAGTGCCCCTCGTGAACCACAAAGCTCATAGCCCCAAAAGCAGGTTTGGTTCTAATCTAGTGCAGTCTGACCTAACACGAGTTTAGGAGTAGGACTAAACTTGGTTATTCCTACTCCTAAACTTGGTTAGTCCTAGCTCCAACTTTCCGGATGCCGCGGTGCTTCGAATCCGGACGCATTACGTTGGAACGTAAACGCAGGGGCCCGCTACCGCGGGCCTCTGCGTAGACGGGCAAAAACATAAAAACTCAACCCATCCGGACACCTAAGTGTCCAGAAAGTATGGGTAATTGCGTGTTACCACAACATGACAGTCAAGCTTGCACAAGGACAAAATGAGGTTGTCTGAGAGAGATAAGAACTGCATTGGCGGGCTGCCGGATGGGATTGGGGCACTACTGTCAGGAGGGAAGCAAACACATGTCGGCCAGGCAGAAGTGTTATCAGCCACTGGTGGCGCGTGCGCTCATGTGCATTGCCTCCACTCTGTTAGCTAGTGAGCTAACCACCTTTGGTAGAGAAGCCCAAAAACAAAAAATGCTCACGAAGATTTTTACACCTTCTTCCTTTGTTGACATGTGTCATGCACCCCAAACTTAATCAGGTATACACTTCACCTTTAAGAGTACTAACACCTTAGCATTACATCTCAAGAAAATCTCAAGTTGTCAATATGCAAGAGAGCATCCATTCCTCTTGCAGCTGCCTGTCCAGTCCTAGAACTCAGAAGTACATTCCTGGGAAGTGGCCTGAACCAGCCACATCACCAATAGACTTGCACTATGGGCTTGACACATAAGCATCTGAGTGTCAAGGTGACAGACCAGCCATGTAGCGTCCAAGAAGCTACGGACTTTCTTTCTTGGAAGCTTCCATAGCAAACAAGATGTGCATGGGACCTGGATCGAACTCATGACCTCTCACTTGGCCAAATCAACAAAATGGCCAAGATAACCACTCACCCACATGGTGTACTCACGGGTCATATCTCACACGACACAGAGNGACTTGCACTATGGGCTTGACACATAAGCATCTGAGTGTCAAGGTGACAGACCAGCCATGTAGCGTCCAAGAAGCTACGGACTTTCTTTCTTGGAAGCTTCCATAGCAAACAAGATGTGCATGGGACCTGGATCGAACTCATGACCTCTCACTTGGCCAAATCAACAAAATGGCCAAGATAACCACTCACCCACATGGTGTACTCACGGGTCATATCTCACACGACACAGAGCATAGTTGAATCACAGCACAACGGATCCAGGGGTCATACCTCTACAAGGGACAGAGCATTCCTGATCTGTCCTAAAACACTGAACAAGGGGCAAAAACATTAAACAAATCTCTCCCTTGTACCTTACGTCAGTGACCATCATCATTCGTCATCACTTGCGTTGACCATGCTGATACCTTGCCTGCCCGCCTGGTGGTGGATAGTGGTAGTGGATCTTGATATGCTTTGTGCGCCTGGACAGGACGGGGTTCTTGGACATGTCAATCGTGCTCATGTTGTCAATCTTGATGACCGTCACCGTTCCCTATGGTGCCTTCATCTCAGATAGCAAGCTTGGTAGCCACTGCATCTCTTTACACACCTCAGCCAAGGCGATGTACTTAGCTTCAGCTGTCGACAGAGAGACACATTCCTGCTTGCGACTTGCCCAACTGACTGCACCTCCATTCAACATACACACGAAGCCAGAGGTAGATTTTTTGTCACCGATATTCCTTTCCCAATCAGCATCGGTCTAGCACATGAGATGGAGTGACGCGGATCCAGTGATGCCTCCAAATTGGTGCCCCACGTGCTACGTCCCCTTAAGGTGGCACATGATGCGCTTCACAGACTGCCAGTGAATTGGACCAGGATCGGCCACAAACCGGATCACCTGCCCAACAGCATGGGCTATATCTGGTCGGGTGGCGACCATGGCATACATCAAACTGCCCACTACTGACTGATATGGGATGCCAAGCATGTCAGTTTTCTCCGCTTCATGGAGGAAGAGAGATTGCATTAAGAGCTCATGGGTGTTTTGGCAGGCTTGCAATCTGCCATGTCGTATCGTTTGAGGATGGAGTCAATGTGTTTCTTCTAGTTTAGGCTGATGGTACCTGCTGCTCTGTCACGCTTTATGGTGATTCCAAGGTAGAAGTCAAGAGGACCCATGTCCTTCATCTAAAATCTGCTACTCAGCTGCCCCTTGAGATCGTCTAGCAGCCACGTTGAAGAAGAGCATAGAATGAGGTCATGAACGAACAAGGCAACGAGCATGGTCCCTTGTCACTCTCATGCACATACATGCTAAGGTCGTTGTCGTAGTGCATGAAGGACTCCTAAGCCATGAATGTATCCATCTCCTGGTACCAAAGTCTTGACGTTTGTTTTAGCCCATAGAGTGCTTTCACCCATCTGCACACCTTGCCCTCAGGAGCATCAACCCCCTCCGGAACCTCCATCAACACCTCCTTGTCAAGTTTGGCATAAAGAAAGGCTCTCTTGACATCCATCTGGTGGACCTCCATGTTTTTGGTAGCAAAAATGGCAAGCATTGACCAGATGGAGGGGAACGTCACAAGTGGAGCAAAAGGTCTCACCGTACTGTGCACCAGGCCGTTGAGAGAACCCTTTTTCTACTACCCGTGCTTTGTACTTTTCTATCCTGCCATCCTATTTCCTTTTTGCTCTAAGCACCCACTTGTACCCCACAACGTGAGCCCTGGCAGGTCTATCTACTAGCACCCATGTCCCATTCTCCTCTATGGAGATGATTTCACTATGAATTGCTTCATCCCACTCCACTTTGTCAGGCCGCGTGAGTGCCTCTGTGACAGACGTTGGCTCCTCTTGAACCATGAATGAATAGTTGAAGCCTTTCCATTCACCCCTATGTGCGTTGTAATGCTGCCGAGGTAATTTGAGGCGTGAACTGCTCCTTGGACCTGCTGGCTATTGCTGTTGATGTGGAGGCTGGACGTCTACTTCACCGTTGATGATGGGAGAGGAATCATCCTCATGGTGAGGAGGATAAGATATGTCGCAATTAGATTATGATTCCTCCGAGTCACCTTCATTAGCTCTTCTCCCTGTTGCAGCACCTAGCTCATGCCATTGTGCTGGTGCTTTGTCACCCTCCTCAAGGAAAGTGAGCCACTCTCCTTGTTTTGGAGCGTTCTTGAGTTCAAGAATCTCTCCCTTACTCACAGACCTTTCGTGGAAATCCACATCTTTGCTGCAGATGGCCTTCATGGCTCCTCGGTCCCACAGTCTATATCCTTTGTGGGCATATAAAAATGCACTTTTGTGTCATAGCCGATAAAAATGGACTTTTGTGCTCTTGCATCAAGCTTTCCAGGGCCCTCACCGGCCTGGACCTTGGCAAAGCTGGTGCAACCGAACACCTTGAGATGGGAGGCGTCCTGCTTCTTGCCTGACCATGCTTCTTGAGGCGTCTTCAGCTACTGTGTCTACTTCTTCTTGCCTCTCCTTCGTAGAGCTGCTGTAGGTATGATGTTCACAAGGTAGGTAGCCGTACGTGCTGCTTCAGCCCCAAACCTAGGAGGCAGATTGACGTCAAAGAACATGCACCTTGACATGCCCAAGAGGGTCTGGTTCATCCTCTCTGCTACACCGTTGCTTTGAGGTGAGTAGGAGGTAGTTTTCACGTATTCAATACCCTCCAGCTTGAGCAACTCCCTACAGGCTTCGTACTCTCCCCCATTGTCTGTCCTGAATGCCTTCAACTTCTTTCCACTCTGTCGCTCAACTATAGCGAAAAAAGCCTGTAGATTCCCCTTCACCTCAGATTTCTTTTTGAGACAGAATATCCAGACTTTGCGGCTGTTGTTGTCGATGCATGTGAGGAGATATCTGCTGCCTCCATTTGACGGTATGCGAAAGGGACCACACACGTCAGATTGGACGAGGTTAAAGGGTGCGAGAGCACGCGTGCCATTGCGCTTGAAGGAATTCCTTTTTTTGGTGCCTTGAAGGCATGGCTCACACATGATCTTGGCTCCCTCCGCCTCATCACCTAAATCCATCCCACGTTCTAGCTCTTGCTTTCCCATGAGCTTCAATGTGCAATGAGCCATGTGCCCAAAGCGCTTGTGCCACAGGTTCTTGGAGGATGTGCACAGGCTAGAATGAACAGCCCCAGTGGTTGCATTTGCTTGTGGTTTTCTTGCCAAATTGTCTGCTGCCACTGCTTCCGCTGCTCCAACATGTCCTTCCTCATTTGAATCTACATCGGTGCTCTCCTCATTATCACTCTCGACCAAAGATTCAGCTGTTTAGTTATCGCTTTCGTCTCCAAGATGTAGAGTCCATCAACAGGAGGAACCTGTACGACAACCTTCTTGGCAAAGTAGGAGATGTTGATGTCCTTTGTAGGGAGTATCATCGCTTCCTTCTCTGTAAAGACCACTGTCATGCCATGTTCAGTTATCATAGAGACAGAAAGCAGGTTGGTTGTGAAGGAGGGCAAGTAGACAAGCCCCTCTAGCTTGAGGTCGGAATCTCCACCGTTGACACCCACCATGACCAGCTTGTCACCAATCCCCTCACCCGTGTCCACTTTTCCGTTGGCGACTCTGAAGGTCTTGTTGCATGGATCAAGAGAGATGAAGTCCCTCTTATTGTAAGTGGTGTGCTCATTTGTGCCCCAATCAAGGCTGTAGGCTCCTGGCCGGAGTATCCCCCTCCCTTTGTTTGAGGCACATTCATCCATCAAGATTGTGGGATCCTTCCCACCATTTCCCCCTCACCATTCATCCCCATCTCCTCCCTCTCTCTTAGGTGCATGACACTCTCGAGCCTAGTGTCCAGCCTTGCCACAGTTATGGCAGTTTCCTTGGCGCTGTGCACCCCTTCCACTATTGCTAGTGATGTTGCTTCCCTTGTACCCTCACGAGGAGGTATTGTGGAAGATGACACTGCTTCATGAGTGTAAGCCGGGCAGTGCCAACGGCACTGATTACGGCTTGTGGCTTCCTTGAATGTACAAGATAACTGAGGATTTGGAATCTACAGAAAAAACCATGCGAGATCGGCCCAAGAATGGGATCGATCCATCAAGAATTCAGGAAGATACGCCCGGCCAAAGGTTGGACCGGCCGAGGGGAAAAATGTGACGGGAAATCATCCCCAAAGACTGAGGCTCGACCCTCGGAAGACCCAACAAAGCCGAAGCGCACCTTGGGGCCCGGATATTCAATGAGTCAAGGATCATTGAGGGCCAAGGGCGCTTCGGAATAGTGCCCCGGTGTGTTATTACCAGAAAGGGCGCTTTGGGCGGCCGTCACCGCCGCTAGTGGTGCTGCCAGCGGCAGATTATCATGGTTCATGGAAACGGCCATATCTCGGCCGTTCCTCCATGGAATGATGCGATTCTTGGTGTGTTGGAAAGATGGAAATATGAGCTACGTGATGCTAAGGCAATAATGCTCATCCCAGGCCTGTACGGGGCCACACACGGCTCGGCGACCTCGGGTCGCCTAGGATGTGTCATCATGTGCATATAGTCTTGTATGTTGACACTTGGATAACAAGTACAATTTACTCCCACTGTGCCACACGTATTCCCGTGCTCCTCCAAGATGATCCTATACTTTTGCAATGCCGGGTTGGTGTGCACCGGCCTCCCCTTGGTCGCCGTTGCCGCCGGTTGGTGCCTCCATCATCCGGTTGAGGCTAGCACACTGAGCCCGGTTCACACTTGGTATCAGAGCCACCCTTGGCTCAGGGGCACAATTTTCTTCGTGGCAACCTCTCCTGGTTAGCGTAGACCAGCACACATCTTGTCTTCTTGGTGGATCCGTACCCAAGGCCAACCACGCACTTCGGTGACAAGGCAGTAACCGGAGGACCCGTTGAGGAAGAAGTTGCACCGGACGCAAAGATGACTTCATTTGGTTCGTCCTCGTTGGCTGCGGCGTTTGACGCGCAAGGCAAAGTAACAGCAGCCGCAGCGCTGCAGAAGTTACTCACCGACATGCAGGCCAAGATGGACTTGTTGGAGAAGCAAAATGCGTACCTCAATGAAGAGCTTGCGAACCGTCCAGTGCCAACACCAGTGGCAGTTGCCACCGCAAACGTACCTGCGGTGGGCGTCCCGAGCCCCCCAAAGCCAGAGCCGTTCGACCCATCAAAGAAGGATGGGCCAGCTCCACACGCTTGGATACTCGGACTGGAATTGTACTTCACCGCCATCAGCGTGGATGCCTCAAGGTACGAGGCGCGCCGCGACTATGCCGTGACCCTATTGAGAGGGGCATCGTTGGATTGGTGGGCCGATGTGATGCGGTCCAATCCACACGGCAGTTGAGCAGCAATGGTCGTCGTCATTGCGGCCGCGACAAGAATCTCAACCCCATCGGCTCCAACCTGCAGCAGTGGCGACCCTACCCTCAAATGGCCGACCTCGTGGAAGGAGTTCACGGAGTCGTTCATCAAGCGCTTCACCGTGGGTGACGTGAGGAACAACGTGCGTGCCAAGCTGTGTCGGCTTCGCCAAACTGGCGGCGTCGCCAACTACACCCGCAGGTTTTGTGAGATCGTTGCCAATTGTGGCTTTGAATCTCACGAATTGTGCTTCCACTACAGCAACGGCCTCAAGAACAACGCCCGCACTGTGACGGTGATGCACGACCTCAACGGCGATCTGCCGGGTATGATCGCAGCAGCAGAGCGGTACGACTCGCGCGTAACGCAGGCTCATGCCAACAGTCACAACTCTTGGGGTGGTGGTTACAGCAAGCAGGCCGAGAGCAAAGACACGCCCATGGAGATCGACGCATTGCAACAGCGCAAGTGCTACAATTGTGGCAAGCCTGGCCACATTGCGCGTGATTGTCGGAGTCCAAAGAAGGGCGACGATAAGGGTAAGCGACAAGGGAAGGGAAAGCAAGCCACAAAGGAAGTAGTGAAAGCAACAAAGGAGTCGGGAAACGAGGAGAGCCGGGAGTAGATGGCGTTACTCGTGGCTCCTCTCAACCCAAACCGCCAGTTGACCGCCCACCCGAACGCCTTGCGGCAATTAAGGGGGTTTCCGAGGTCAAGGCATGGGACACGGGGTATGAGGTGGAGCAGCCCGCACTTCTCTTAGAGGCGCGAGTGAAAGGCGTCAAGGGGAAGGTTGGGAGTCTGCTGGATTGTGGCACGAGCCACAGTTTCGTGAGCATGGAATGTGTTCAAAAGTGGGGCCTTGTGCTCACGAGCAAGAAGCGGACCGCTAACCAAGTGGACGACACGATTGAAGTGGAGTACCTGGCCCGTCCCCTCTCCATTTGCATGGGGAAGCTTCGCATAGCGACCGTATACCGGGTGTGCCCGATGAAGGATTACGATGTGATCCTCGGTCGTTACTTCCTCCACAAGTACAACCCCGTCGTCAATTGGGAGGCGCGCACCGTCTCAGTCAAGTTCGGAGACAAGGAGTATCCCCTGCCTACGTGGTCCGAGGAAGAGGCCGCGAAGGAGGAGACTTGCGGGGAGGAAGAGCCGTAGCAGTCGGTGCCTTGCAAGGAGGAATTGGCGCCTATGATGCTGAACTTGGTGCAGCTCAAGCGCGCGATTCGAAAAAAGGAGCAGATATTTTTGGCGTTCGTGCGAGACGTGGAGGACGATTTCGACAAACCAGAGGACGTGGCGCCTGCTGTGGCACATGGGACGACTTGTGAGCAGCCGGGGGCCCAAGGCAAGTTCACCGTGGTGCTCGAGGAGCTTTGGAAGGTGTGTACGGAGTTCGAGGACGTGTTCCCCGACACCCTCCCGGCGGGTCTGCCACCAAAGCGGGACGTGGACCATCGCATTGACCTCAAACCTGGAGCACAGCCACCTGTTCGTGCAACGTACCGCATGAGCGATACGCAGCTGCAGGAGCTCAAAAAGCAGCTGACTGAGATGACGGAGCAGGGCTTCATCCGCCCATCTTCTTCTCCTTACGCTACACCTGTCCTGTTTGTGCAGCAAAAGACGGGGGAGATGCGCATGTGCGTGGACTACCGGGCATTGAATGAGTTGACCATCAAGAACCGGTACCCACTTCCACGAGCCAAGGAGCTCTTCGATCAGCTTCGTGTGGCTCGTTTCTTCACAAAGATTGACCTCCGTTCCGGCTACCACCAGATCCGCATCGCAGCAGATGATGTGGAAAAGACGGCCTTTTGTACCCGCTATGGTCACTACGAGTTCCTCGTGATGCCTTTCGGGTTGACCAATGCGCCACCTTCATGGCGGCGATGAACAACGTCTTCAGGCCGTACTTGGATGACTTCGTGGTGGTTTACCTCGACGACATCTTGGTGTATAGCAGGACGGCAGCGGAGCATGAGGAGCATGTGAAGAAGGTCCTCGAGATTTTGAGGAAGGAGAAGTTTTTTGCAAAACTCTGTAAGTGTGAGTTCGCGGTGGGTAAACTTGAATTCCTTGGACACATTATTGGCAATGGAAAGATTGCCATGGGCCCGCGCAAAGTGTCGGCCGTACAAGAGTGGCCGAAGTTGCATAATGTGCATGATGTGCAAGTGTTCCTTGGTCTTTGCAACTACTACCGCAGGTTCATCCTTGGCTACGGGAGTGTCAGTGCCACTCTCCAATCTCACTTGCAAGGATCGCGAGTGGAGTTGGGGGGTTAGTGAACAAGAAGCCTTTGAGAATCTCAAACGGGCTCTGACATCCGCACCGGCCTTGCACTTGGCCGACAGCGGCCGTGAGTTTGAAATGGCGACGGATGCATCGGACCTGGCCATTGGTGGGATCCTTTTGCAGGACTTTGGCAACGGGTTGCAGCCGGTTGCCTACTACTCGCGCAAGTTGCGCGGGGCGGAGCTGAACTACGCCACCCATGACAAGGAGATGCTCGCCGTGGTCGCAGCCTTCAAGAACTGGCAGTGCTACCTCGAGGCGCGGAAATGCACGGTCTACACCAACCACCACGCATTGANTTTGAAATGGCGACGGATGCATCGGACCTGGCCATTGGTGGGATCCTTTTGCAGGACTTTGGCAACGGGTTGCAGCCGGTTGCCTACTACTCGCGCAAGTTGCGCGGGGCGGAGCTGAACTACGCCACCCATGACAAGGAGATGCTCGCCGTGGTCGCAGCCTTCAAGAACTGGCAGTGCTACCTCGAGGCGCGGAAATGCACGGTCTACACCAACCACCACGCATTGAAGTACTTCAAGACGCAGCCGAACCTGAGCTGGCGGCAAGCGCGTTGGGTGGAGTACCTCGAGTCGCACTTCGACTACGAGATCGTGTACCGGCCGGGTCGCATCAACCCAGTCGACGCACTCTCACGACGACTGGACCTGATGATGCGGGTCGCGTCTCTCACCGTCCATGCGGATGCTTTCCTTGTGAAGATCTCCGCGGAGGGATACGAGGCGCATGGGGAGTACGACGCTCAAAGATTTTTCTTCGAGGCGCCGTATTGGCGACGGCACGGCACGCAGCAGGTGGTGGTTCCCGCGGTGCCAGCGCTTCGGTAGCTGATTTTGGAGGAGTGCCATGACAGTGGCCCGAGTGGCCACTTCTCCACCGACAAGACATTGAAGACGGTGGCTCGCTTCTTTTGGTGGCCCACCATGTCGTCGAAGGTGGCTGAATTCTGCCGGAGTTGTGACGTGTGCCAACGCCACAAGGCACGGAGGACAAAGACCCTGGGTCTCCTCCAACCCTTGCCCATCCCCGAACAGCCGTGGCAAGACATCTCCATGGACTTCATCACGGTTTTGCCCACGACAGCGGCAGGCCACAATGTGGTGTTGGTGGTGGTGGATCGCTTCAGCAAGATGTCGCACTTCATTGCGTGATACGGTGAGCGCGGAAGGCACGGCTTGACTGTTCCTCGAGCACGTGGTGCGTCTTCATGGCGTGCCGCGGTCCATTGTGAGCGACCGTGACTTGCGTTTTACACGCAAGTTCTGGTGAGAACTCATGGAACGGTACGGTAGCAAGGTGCAGCTGTCGACTCGTTTTCACCCCCAAACTGACGGACAAACGGAGCGGACGAACCAGACGCTGGAGCAGCTCCTCCGTACAGTGGGTGATCCAGACAAGACGGCGTGGGACCAGCAATTGCCGGTCGCTGAACTGGCGTACAAATCTGCCACGCCCGCCTCCACCGGCAAGGCGCCATTTGAGGTGGTGAACGGGACGGTGCCCGCCACGCCCCTCAGTTTGCACGTCGCAAGCAACCTGCCCGCGGTGGAGTCTACGGCACGCGACTTCAAGTAGATTTGGGCGGAGACGCGACATGCATGAAAGAAGGCGCAAGAGTAGCAGAAAGTGCAAGCGGACCACTGACGCGTGGACGCAACGCTCAAGGTCGGTGATCGCATGCTTCTCAACAGCGCGCACGTCAAGCTTCGCGGGGTCCGGTCGGACAAGTTGAAACCCCGGTGGCTTGGTCCGTTCGAGGTGCTCAAAATGCTGACACCCGTGGTGGCATGGTTGGCTCTCCCGCCTTCCATGCCATTCCATGACGTGTTCCACATCTCCAAGCTCAAGCTCTACCATGACCCGGCCGAGCATTTTCCTGGCCGCAGTTCTGAGCCTCCCCCTCCAGTGGTGATCGAGGGCGAGCAAGAGTTTGAGGTGGAGACGATCCTTGACCACCGTCATCGTGGCCGTGGATGGGAGTACCTGGTCAAGTGGAGGGGCTATGACGCAGCCCACAACTCATGGGAGCCTGCCCGCAACTTCAATGTTGGCGGGGTGAATGCCATCCTCCGGGACTATCAAGAGCGAACCGGGACGGCTCGCTCCTAAAGGGGGGGGG
>SZWC01014563.1:42012-57741 GCA_023375785.1 Penium margaritaceum
CCATCCTTGACCACCGTCGTCGTGGCCGTGGATGGGAGTACCTGGTCAAGTGGAGGGGCTATGACGCAGCCCACAACTCATGGGAGCCTGCCCGCAACTTCAATGTTGGCGGGGTGAATGCCATCCTCCGGGACTATCAAGAGCAAACCGGGATGGCTCGCTCCTAAAGGGGGGGGGGAGGGGGGGGTAGTGTAAGCCGGGCAGTGCCAACGGCACTGATTACGGCTTGTGGCTTCCTTGAATGTACAATATGACTGTGGATTTGGAATCTAAAGGAAAAACCATGCGAGATCAACCCAAGAACAGGGTTGATCCATCAAGAATTCAGGAAGATACGCCTGGCCAAAGGTTGGACCGGCCGAGGGGAAAAAGGTGACGGGAAATCATCCCCAAAGACTGAGGCTCGACCCTCGGAAGACCCAACAAAGCCAAAGCGCACCTTGGGGCCCGGATATTCAATGAGTAAAGGATCATTGAGGGCCAAGGGCGCTTCGGAATGGCGCCCCGGTGTGTTATTACCAGAAAGGGTGCTTTGGGCGGCCGTCACCGCCGCTAGTGGTGCTGCCAGCGGCAGATTACCGTGGTTCATGGAAACAGCCATATCTCGGCCGTTCCTCCACGGAATGATGCAATTCTTGGTGTGTTGGAAAGCTGGAAAGATGAGCTACGTGATGCTAAGGCAATAACGCTCATCCCAGGCCTGTACAGGGCCGCACACGGCTCGGCGACCTCGGGTCGCCTAGGATGTGTCATCATGTACATATAGTCTTGTATGTTGACACTTGGATAACAAGTACAGTTTACTCCCACTGTGCCACACGTGTTCCCGTGCTCCCCCAAGATGATCCTACGCTTCCGCAATGCCGTGTTGGTGTGCACCGGCCTCCCCTTAGTCGCCGTTGCCGCCGGTTGGTGCCTCCACTATCCGGTTGAGGCTAGCACACCGAGCCTGGTTCACAATGAGGCAAAAGCAGCCATGCTTACGTCACTACTACTACAATGCATGGCTTCATTCCGCTCATACTTGGAGATGGTGTTGTAGGAAACTTGATCTTGAGTCCACCCTCCAATCACATTTATCATGAGGCCCCAGCCTTCCGCAAGCGTCATCAGAAAAATCATGGCATACATATCGAATTTCAGGCCCCACCCCATGCTGGTGGCTCGTTGCAAGAGCGTCTCAAAATTCTGCATGAAGGTGGAGACATCCACCCCTTCACCAAGCCTCATGCTGATGAGGTTTTGTAAAATGAAGAGATGGTTGGCAAGTGAGGAGGGTTTTGTAGAATGAAGAGACGGTTTGCAAATGAGGAGGATTGAAACACATTGCCGAGTTTGGCGTATGTCGTGGCTGCCACTATACAACCGTTGATGTGTGAAAGGACTGAGGGTTATATGGAGGACACAAGAATGGCGAGAGCCTTTTTTTTTAGCTTGACCCATGCCTCAAGGTCAGCACCCTCTTCCTTTGGTGTCGGGATAGTTCCGTCAGAATATCCTACCAGATCTCTATCATCCATGATGATCTCAAACTGCCACTTTCAGAGTGCAAATCCCTCTCCATCAAACTTGAGGATGGGCGAATAATTCCCTACCATCCTTTCAACTATAATTTCTACATCTGCTGCACCTGTTGTTGATGCCGATGAACCTGTGTTTGAGGTCGCTGTAGGCTGCTAGTGAGAAGAGGCAACTACTTCCCCTGCTCACGTTGGCGGTTGCAAGCATATGTAGGATGATATAGGTTGATGTAGGCTGATGTAGACTGATGTCAACTCCCAAGGTGGAAAGGTACCGATGTGTTGCATTGCCCTCCGGTTGATGTTTGACCTGCAAATAGAGAAGTTGGGTGAGGGCGAAGGTGCTCTCACTGCTTGTGACTTTAGCGGTTGCCTGCGTAAAACTTCTCTAATCAGAATAGTGGGCCCACAACCCTCTGCTAGCTAGTGAGATGACTACCTCTGGCAGAGAAGCCACGAGACCAAAAAGCTAACAAAGGTGTTTACACCCTCTTCCTATGTTGACATGTGTCATGCACCCCAAACTTAACTAGGCATACACTTCACCTTCAAGAGTGCTAACGCCTTAGCATAACATCTCAAGAAGAGCTCAAGTCGTCAATATGCAAGAGAGCATGAATCAAGGATTAATTATCAGCATGACAGAAAAGTCCTCTTATAGCTGTCTGTCCAGTCCTAGAACTCAAAAGCACATTCCTGGGAAGTGGCGTTAACCATCCACATCACCAATAGACTTGCACTGTGGGCTTGACACATAAGCATCCTAGTTTCAAGGTGACAGACCAGCCATGTAGCGTCCAAGAAGCTACGGAATTTCTCTCTTGGAAGCTTCCAGAGCAAACAACATGTGCATGGGGCCAGGATCAAACTCAAGACCTCTCACTCGGCCAAATCAACAAAATGGCCAAGGTAACCACTCACCCACATGGTGTACTCACAGGTCATATCTCACATGAGACAGAGCATAGTTGAGTCACAATGCAACGGATCCAAGGGTCGTACCTCCACAAGGGACAGAGCATTCCTGATCCGTCCTAAAACACTGATTAAGGGGCAGAAACATTCAACACACTCTCTGTGTCAGCAGGCCCTGCACACTCATGGCCACAGTGGTTAGCAAGTATGGACAAGAGAGAATTAACAAGCGGACCTCCATACACGCAAGTGCAAGGGAAACTCTGCTGGATTTTTCCCGAGAGAGCTAGCCTCAGCTGGTGGCGGCTTCAAAATGCTCCCGACACGGGGTGAAATGCTGCCAGTTTTTTTTGGTAGCATTGACCCCATGGCGGTGGTCACGTAGGCGGCCACGCGGCCAACACAAAGAGGTACAAGGCCAACAGCAGAGCCCAAGCACGTGGCGCCAGCACTGCCAAGCAGCAGAGAAGTGTCCCCGCTGCTTCCTCATTTTTTTTCTCTCTCTCCTCCTCTCTGTACCCGGTGTGTCCTTCCTACCCGGCATACACTTCTGCCGGGTGTTGCCACGTTAGCACCTATGGAAGCAGCCCCAGTAGACCCGGAATGGGAGATTCGGGAAGAAATAGGAAAAAAAATCCGGACTCCTGCTCCCTCAAGCTTGTTGCCTATCATGTGGCAGGAGCAACAGCAACGAGGCAGCAGCAGCAGCAACGAAGTAACAGCAGCAGCAACAACATCATTAGCAACAGCCGAGAAGAAGCTGCAGCGGTAGCAGAATCAGTTGCCGCGTAGAAGATGAGCAGTGCGCAACAACTGCGTGGAAACTGGAGCAGCACGCAGCAGCTGCTGCAGCAGCGCGGCATCAGTAGATGCAGCAGCAGCCATGGAAGCAGCAGCAGTAGCAGCAGCAGCAGCAGAAAAAACGGTAGTAGCAGCAATCACAACAGTAGCTTGTAGCGATTGCAGCAGAAGCAGTTGCAGCAGCATCGCACGGTGGAAGTAGTAGCAGCAGCCATAGGTGCTGCAGAAGCTATATGAAAGCCACGCAGGCTTTTCCGTAGCTCCGATGGGCTACCGGCCACCAACTAGAGAAGAAAACTGGGCATACCAGTGAATACCCTAATGGTGTACCCGAGAACCCGCAGGGTATTTATGAGAAAAAAAGTCATTTTGTCTCCTTCAAACAACTCGTCCAGAAAAGTAGTTGCTGTTTTTTTTCAACAACTTTAACTATCACTTTGAAACAAACAGAGCATCTGCCACCCTCTATCATGGCCAAACCCAGTACCAGTAGTGCCATACAGTCTATCTCTGCTAATGCGATGCCGCTAACTGACCCAGTTGTTGTTCTTCAATAACATGTTGACGACCTGCGGACACTCCTAGCCACCTTACAGTCCGCCTAGACAGCCACAGTCCAGCCTAGTCCCACAGTCTCTGCCGCAGCCCAGATAATAGCCTAGTAGTACCAGTAGCAGCAGCAGCACCAGTCGGTGTCCAGTGCCATAGGGTCTCTAGGCACTGTAGCCAGTGCTCAACGCAGGCCAAAGAATTTTTGGATACCACCGCCCAAACTTCAGGTTGGAGAATTTCTTAGTAGCTATTGTCTCACCTGTCGGCTCACAATGAGGATCTCTGGACCTACTACACCCTGAAGTATGGCTCCTCCATCCCTGAGCACTTGTTTGACGCAGGCCGTGCAACTATGGCCCTTATCTTTCCTGCACCAGAGATTGATTGCACTGACCTCGAGCCCTTCATCAGCGATCTTACTGCCGACACCAACCCTGACACCCATGAGGCTTGGAGTACCCTCACATGTCCCTAACGTCCTTCTGGCCAGGCCGTCATCAGTCGCATTTTGAGGAGTTTGAGAAACCTTAAGATGGGTGACGCAGAGTCCGTCACTACCTATTGGAGCCATGCATAGAATCTTCTCCGTCGGCTTGGCAAGGTCGGCCTGCCTCCGCTAGATGCTCTTCTCACCATCAAGAACGACGCAACTCCCCACTATGCAAAGATCATTGTCAATTTTGACCTTGAGATCTTAGAAGACATGGCATCCGAGGGCGCTCTCATGTCCTGGTTTTATTCCCGGTTCTTGGACTAGGAGGAGGCGATTCATGACACTCGCCTGCAGCATGGAGACACAAAGGCATTAGAAGCAGACAACTTTGCCTCTCCTATGCCTTCTTTGACTGGGATCCCTGGTGCCTCTGGAGCCACGCGTGGTGCTGGCCAAGGCAATGGGGGAAGTGGGAAGAAGGGGAAGGGAAAGATCCAGCAGCCGTCCGGTAGCAGCTCCTCCCGTAGCAGCTCTCTTGTCTGCCACAACAGTGGCCAGCCGGGTCATGGCTAGTACACATGCCCACGACCCACTGACGAGTCTCGTGTCGTCAGCGCCATGCATCACGAGCGTGAGCGGCGCCTTGGTACCGCTGCAGCTTCTGCCTCCTCTCATATCTCCTCCACTTCAACAGCAGTGGTCTCCTCCACCGGCACTGCAGCAGTCATGACTACATCCCGGACTCCTTTTATGCCTTCATTTTGACTTCTTGCTGCATGGACCTCGTATCCGGCTTGGTCACATCCACCGTTGGACGTTAGCTACACCTCAGCTCCTCCATACGGCATGGCCATGCCGCACTACCTCCTCCCTTTGCTCTCCAACGCCATCTCTAGCAATTCATTGCGCACTGGCTGGACATTCCTCCTCTTCAGCCCCAGGGAAGTACAAGTTGTATGTCTGCTATTCAGGAGGTCACGGACAGTTGTCATACTGAGGCTGCTCTCTGCGATGATCCACTTGTGAATGAGTGTTGTGTTCCTGCTCCCCTCTTGGATGATGTTGCCTGGCTTGATGATTGGAAGACATGCTTTGCTTCTCAGTCTCATACGCAGTGCGCGTTGCCGCGTCATGTCAGGTCGCTGAGTGCAAAGTTACCGCATCTATCCACGGCACTGATGGCACCTGGATCATCAATTCTGGCGCTGGGCATCACATGATGTCTTTTCATTATTCATGGACTATGTTTGGCCCGGTTGGCGACGTCCAGAGTGTTCGGATTGGGTCCGGTCAGGTACTTCCTATTCGTGGTGTTGGTGTTATCCGCTTTTAGGGTCTGTCGGGCAACGTCTACGTCAGTGATGTGTTGTACATGCCTGGCCTTGAGCTCAGCCTTCTGTCCATCACTGATCTCAGCTGCATGAGCATGGATGTTCTCAACTATCGTGGCATTGGCAGAGTTACTCTTCGTCCGTCTGGTGACTTATGGCACATCACTCGTTTGTCTTCTGAGTCCTCACCCCTGTCTTTGGACGAGGCACATGTGTTTGCTGCGGGCACTCTGTCCCTGCAGCATACTCACCTCCTTCAACGTAGCCTGTGCCACGTATGCAACTCTGCCATTCAGAGAATTCTTCACACGCAGCTTGCCATTGATCTCGATCCAGCTACCTTTCAATTACCTTGCAAAACTGAATGTATCTATTGCACTCAGGACAAGATGTACAGGTCGTCTTATCTTGTCTCCTCTTCATGCGCCTCCCACCTGCTTGAGCCGGTCCACTCTGACCTCATGGGTCCCTTGCCTGTCAATTCTGTTGCAAAGCATGGTTGTTACGTTTCCACCCTCACTGAAAACTACTCTCGCTTTTGATGGGTACTTTGCCTTCTGTAGAAGAGCGATGCAGCAGCTAAGATTCGTGATTGACTCCTAGTCGCCTAGCGCAAGTGTGGTCGTCTCCTTTGTCACTTCCCTTCCGACGAAGGTAGTGAGTTCATGGGAGAGGCAGATGCTTTCCTCAGTACTCGTGGCATCAGCCATGAGGTGGATGCTCCCTACAAACCGGAGCAGAATTGTATCTCCGAGCGCTTGAACCATACCATGGCTAATGCAGTCCCCACTATGCGCATTGAGTCCGGCCTATCCAAGGACTTCTTCTTTGAGGCCATGTCGTACATGACCTGGGTTTAAAACAGGGTTCCCCATAGTTTCTTCCCCTGTCTTGTCACTCCCTAATTGTATTGGTGTGGGCAACAAGCAGATCTTCATCTTTCGCACGTCTGGGGTTGCGTCCCTAGTATCTGGCTCTTGGAAGACCAGCAGGATGGCAAGCTCGCTCCCCGTGGTTGAATCTGTACCTTTCTCCGGTTGTCTTGTCAGTCGAAGGCCTGGAGGTTCTAGTATCCTATCCGGCATCACATCATAGAGTCGTGTGACGCTCTGTTCTTTCAAGAGATGCTTTCACACCATCTCCCCTTTGTCTGTGCAAGGACCCTTTTGGGCCTCTTGCCACCATTGCATGGAGGAGATTCTACACCAGTGCATGGATTTGATCCTTATCCGTTAGTGTCCAAAGTCCTTAGTTCTAAAGAATCACCTATGCCTCAACGTACACCAAACACTCCAACCATACAAGAGTTCAAATCTGTTCCTCAAGGTGCTGACCACGTATCTGAGTCCACCTCTTCGGCTGCTGATACCGCCAACTAGGCAACTGGGTCCACCTCTTCGGTCACTGACATCACCGACCAGGTGACTCGGTCCACTTGTTCCTTGGTCGCGGACTCTGCCACCCAGGCAACGGATGCAATCACTCTGGTTGCTGCATCAGTCAACCAGTTTGGTAGTTTTTTGGGGTCAGTCACTCCATTACAGCGACCCGTCGTGCCCTTGCCTCCTCAACGTTGGTACATCCACTCCTCAAGTGTTGGTCCAACATACACAAGCACTCCTTGTGGTCATCTTCATCCACACACCCCTGTACCTCCATCAGGCGTCCGTCCTACCATCGTTCGGCCGCCTTCGGCCGCTACCTTCCGTCCCATGCCCCCTGCTCACACTGTTGTGAGTAGGAATCCATGTACAAAGGCCTTGGGTCTAACTTTCCTTTCCTTTGTCACAACGGACCTTCATCCTGGATCCACACTGGGTTATGCCCTGATGTCTCGTTGTCGCGTTCTCCAGCAGGTCTTGGCACCGCTCGTCTATTGACAGCCAGGCCGTCTTTGCAGAAAACCTATCCACAGAGCCTCCATGAGGCCAGGGCTGCACCTGATACTGCCCAGTGGGATGCTGCTTGTAAGGAGGAAGTGGTTGCAATCAATGAGTGTGTTGTGTACAAGTTGGTCCACTTACCCCGAGGACGTAAAGCCATTGGGGCCAAGTGGGTTTTCCGTCACAAGTGGAAGCCAGATGGCACGCTGGACAAGTACAGAGCCCGGCTAATCGCCAAAGGCTTTGCACAGGTACGAGGAGTGGAATTAGACCAGGTTCTTACACCAGTTACCCGTCTCATCACCAATCACACGCTCTTTAGCATGGTCGCATAGCATGGCTAGGAGCTCCACCAGATGGACGTGAGCAATGCCTTCTTGCATGGCGCTCTCCACGGCGAGGATGTCTACATGGTCCAGCCCCAAGGTTTTGAGGATGGCATGGGTCGTGTTTGGCGACTATGGAAGGCCCTCTATGGCCTCAAACAGTCCCCCAGATGCTCAAAGATTGAGATCAGCCACACCACCTTGAAGGGTGGCATGATGCGCAACACCACAGATCCGCATCTGTTCTTCACCCTAGGAGGCACCACCCTTGTCATCATGCTCGTCACATCCCCTGACCTTGCCGCTATCCAACGAGTGAAGGATTTGTTGCATTCCACATACAAGATGAAAGATCTTGGACCTACACAGGTTTTTTCTAGGCATGGAGGTTGAGCTCAACTGTGCCTACAACATTGTCTCTATGCATCAGGCAGTCTATGTGTAGACGTTGGTTGAGCACTTTGCAAATCTCTTGCCCATTGTACCCAGTGTACCCACTCCAATGACCCAGATGGCCAGATCAAGCTAAAAGCTTCTGATGCTGACATACTGGGTACGGGTGTGGATGCGACTACCTTTCTTCGTGTCATAAGGTTACTCATGTTTCTTACCACCACTTCAAGGCCAGACATCGTCTTTATAGTGAACCTACTGACTCAAATCTCTTAGTCTCCACACCAGCTGTACTTAGAGGTAGCAATTCACATGGTGCAATGCGTTGTCTCCATCCCACATTGTGGATTGACGTTCCGCCACCAGCTGTCTGTAGTGGCTGAGAGCTAAACTGATACTGACTGGGATGGAAGCATACATGGCAAGAGCTGCACTGGATGGATCTTCCTTGTTGGCTACACAGCTGTCTTGTGGCGTAGTGGAAAGTAGGGGTGCATTGCATGTAGTAGTACAGAGGCGGATTGCAAGGCATTTGGCACTGGTGCATGTGAGGTTGTGTGGCTGTGTCATCTGTTTTCTGATTTTTGTTAGCCTGCATTTCCCATTACACTGTATTGTGACAATAAGAGTTTCATTGCCATTGCAGACAATGATGAAATTCATCACACGCCTACAAAGAACATCAATGTGGGGTTTCACTACGTGGGCAATTTGTTGCGTGAGGGAAGCATCCCCATGTTGTGGTTCAGGACTGTGCGACTATAGGCTTACTTCTTGACCAAGGCTATCAAGTGTGCATCGTTAAAAAGTGCTACTAGTTTGGTTGGTCTACATCCGTGAGTGTATCGTTTTGTATCTGTAAGCTCCCTTACCCTCTTCTGCCCTATGTGCTTACTCTTCTTGTGACTGGTTAGACTATGGAGGCATGAGACCATGAGGGAACATTGCTTGTGTTGTGCACTGTCGATGTATGACCTCAACACGTTTATGTTCACTGGTACCCGCGGATCATCGGGGAGTGTTGTGATTTGTATGTGCACTGTCTCATTGAACTGTCCTGTGACCTCTCGGCCAGTATCATGCTCGTGCAGATGACTAACTCGGCGGAGTTTGATGACGGCGGGCGCTGAGCGATGGAGGGGACATCGTAAACTATTGAGACGTGGCTCCCATCTCCTTGTGTGGAGACTCCCACTTGGTAGAAGTGCATGCCAAGCTCCACCAAAAACACCCATCAGTGGAGACTCCCACTTGGTTCTGACTGCACGACTGCATTTTCAACATGCATATTCTGGAATGGTCCAGTTTTCAGGAAAAACAGATGACGTCCGGATTTGGGGCTGTGGATCCTCTTGCAGGGCTCCATGAGAAAATCCCACAGAAGACAAAATAATGCATTTTCTTGATTGGTTGGTAGACTGTGCAACAAGCCTCACAAAGGTGAGGGCATATTCTAGAGTGGAAGGGGTCTATGTGTTGTTGTGTGGGCTTTGAGCCGACACCGCTCCACATAGAAATTGTGGCACCGCAGGTCTTTAAGAGATCCGGAGACTGCATTATGACCTACGATATTGCTGGTGTGATGCACTTGCTGCATTCCCGCATCCAGGTTTGTACATGTGTTGGTGCTAGAGTTTTCTTGGTGGTCAAGAACCGGGGACCCGGAGGCGTGTTCCGGGGTCATGAGGAGACTTGAGGTGGCTCTGGTCGAGACCCACGTACCTGGTCGGTCATACCAGTGCGATATGGAGACCTAGAGCCTTGAACCAGTGTGTGTGTCGGGAGTTCATGATGTGTTGCCCGGTGCTTAGTTAGGTACCTTGCTCGTTGTTTGAGACCCGGGCACCTGGATACATGTGCCAGGATCACAAGGAGACATGCCTTGCATATTACGGACGTGTCCAGCCCGTCATGCTGGTCGTTCTGGTTCAAACAATGCATCGTTCTGACGCTTTTGTAGGAAGTTATGATTGGAAGAGTGTCTTAGCCTCGGCTGGGCCGTTCTGGCAGTTTGCGTACTTTTACGTGAGTTGCAACAGGCCTGACAGCAATTTAGGTGGCCGTGGCTTACTGTTGTAACTCTCTCTACATGTGTTTTATTCATGGAAGCACATTTGATACTCTCTTTGTGTTGACTTGCCAAACCCTTGCCCTTTCGCGTCCGACCTGCATTGACGCCGCAAGGTGACTGATTGATATGGCCTAGTCAGTGGCAAGCGTGCTAGGAAGCTTCCAAGCAATTACATTTTGGTATCAGAGTGAACAAGCCATAGCTCGTTGTGTTGTGAGACAGAAACGCAGTAGCAGTAGTGCATGGCAGTAGCGAAAGTCACCCAGAGCAGCAGTAGCAGGTCCTAGGAGGACCCACCACTACTACGTTACGTTGCAGGCAGTGGAAGTAGCGGCGGCAGCCAGAAGCCACATTGATAACAACAACCGTAGCAGCAGCAACAATGGTAAGTACCTGCAGCACCAGCGGCTATGAGAAGCACCCGTAGTAGCAATGATAGAAGCAGCAACAGTCGCATCTGCGGCTGCAGTGAGCAGCTACAGCAACAACGGAGAGCAGCAGCCACAATAGTAGCCGGAGCATCAGTAGCGGAGGCAAGTAACTACAGTACTAACAATGGCGGCAGATAGCTTCAGCAGCGAGGGTAGTGGCAGTAGGAGCCGCGATAGCAGCAGCAACAAGAGCGGCAGATAGCTCTAGCACAGGTGGGCAGCTACAAGAGTGGCGGCGGTGCGTAGCTACAACAACAGCACCGAAGGGCAACAGGAGCTGCAGCAACAACTACATCAGCACTGGCGGTGAACAGCTCCAGCATCGGATGTAAGTAGCTATAGCAGCCACTCGCCAACACAACAGTCATGGAAGAAACATCAGAAGGATCTGCGGGAAGCTATAACGGCGGCAAGAAGCTTCAACAGCTGTGGTGAGCAGCTACAGTAGCAGTGGTAGCCAACGCAACACTCACAGCAGACGCAGGAGTAGTTGCAGCAACAACCGCAGTAACAGTTGCTTCAACAACTGCTATCGTTGGATTTGAGGGGGACCCAATGCAGGGGACCCCGTTTGCCCGTTGATTCGGCCTGTCGTGCTGGTGGAGGGCACGACAGAGTGCCGGACGACCGCCGGCGCAAGAGCTGTCACTTGCCAGCCAAACGCCGGCCTCTCACCAGTCGAGAGGTGCAGAGGAGGCCAACGGGCGGCCTCCGTCTGTGTGTGCACGAGGGGAGGAGCGAGCCTCTCCCTCCACTTCGCTTGCCAAAAGGGTCAAGCCAAGAAAAACAAAGAACCAGGACACGAGAGTCCACGAGTGTGGCACTCGAGAAAAACCACACGAGGGGGTATCCCAGAGGCAATGGAGTGATTGGTGAACCCCAAAACAAACGGCGACAACAGCAGCGGCAAAGAGGTGGCCGGGGGTCACATCCATTGGTTGGTGATAGCGACCGGTGTAATAGTAACGATGCACCCGCAGCGGCACCACCAGTAGCCTTACAAGCCCCAAGAAATGTCACGGGGACTACCGCCATCGGTGTTGATGGCAGCCGTTGGCAGCAGCAGTAGTAGCAGCAGAACCAAAAGCAACTTGAGGTCGCACATTGTGTTTTCCGCGTAATGGCAGGATAGCAACTCCGTAGCAGTCGCACAGCAATGCACCACCAATGTGGTGGTGGCCGTCCTCGTGAAAGCATTATAACACGTCCGAAAGATTGTGCCTCGATCGCCCACCTCCCCTTGTGATCTTGTGCCAGCGGGAGTGAGTGCCGTGTGCACTCACCCACGCCAAAATCCTTAGATGAGCACACTGGCATGGCAAGGAGCGCAGCCGGCACCGTGGTTAGCGACGGCACTGCATACGTGGCAGACGCCACGTCCAAAGTGGCAGTTGTAGCCATGGCACACGCGTGAGGCATCTAACGACTTTGCCTGCTACTACTATGGCGATTGACACCATGGCTGGGGCGAGTGTCGCCAGCATCCTGCCGGATGGCGACCACCCTGGATACGGTCCCGCCCTTCTTCTTCACCATCTGACTCAGAGGTGTTGTTGGCCGATACCGTGGCACCCCTCAGTGGAGCTATGGCAGTGTTGTACGCCGAGCTCCAGGGACTAAAGTGCATGGTGCAATGGCTCACAGACCATGCGATCTCCGAGCGGGCCGTTACCACATACCACCATAGACACCCCATCTTCCTCCTTGCCATCCTCACCTCCGTCTGTGGCATCACCTGACGGTGCCATGCCTCCCAACCTTAGCTCTATATCTGATGCCCTCTGCTTGGTCCTGGAGTCCTTCAGACTCATATCAACCTCTGACTTCTCCGCTTCTATGGTAGCCCCTTCAGCTCCTGCTCCTCATGCTCGGACTTTACACATGAGGCAGCGGACAACACGTTTGGCTAGACATCCCCAAGGCGCAGCGACAGCAGCAGTAGTAGCAGACGTTATCTCAGAGCTGACTCCCTCGTCCTTGGTTGCAGGGTGGGTGTGGCTCCCCTTCTCAGCTTCTGCCAGTGTGTTGGTTGAAGGGGCAATGGAGTGTTTGCCGATCACCACAGAGGAGTGTAGGAGGGATGCGACCGACGGTGCTGCACAACGGGGCGCTCTTGGTGAGGACGAGTCATCAAAGGTGTGGTCCAACGTGGAGCCAGAGGCGGATGAGTGGTCTAATGCGGAGTGGGAGGCGGACGTAGAGATGGAGATGGAGATGGAGATGGAGATGGAGAGTGTAGTTGACGTAGCACAAACTGCAACCACAAAAGTAGGTGTGGCAACAGCAGTGGACAAGGCAGTAGTAGCAGTGGCGGTGACACCCGACACATGTGGAGAAGACGTCGGGGCAGTGGGCGTGTCGGCAACCATCGATGTCGTGCTCGTAGTAGCAGTAGCAACCGCTGCTACAGACGGACGTTGGTAGTGGATGCCCTTGTTGGTGCAGACACCATGATGGCCGTCGACCTTGTAAAAGTCGGTACAGCCTCCGCAGAGGTAGAATCTCCCTTAGCTGTAGCATCAGCTATCATAGGTACACATGCGGAGGGGGCACCCGGAGAGGCAGGAGAGGTCGAGGTTGCAAGTACGTCCATTATGGCTGGCGCCACTACCACAGCTGTCTGTGGAGGTGTAGCTTTCGTAGAGGAAAGAGCTCGAGCAATAGCTAATGCACTAGCAGCTGAGCCGGCACCGATGCTCAAGCGTCTACACTTAGCGCTTCGCGACTAGGAGGATGTAGTGGCATGTGCGCAGAGGCACCTGTAGGACCTCATGCTTGAGCTGCGTGCAATGAGCACATGTTGGAGTACCGCAAGTGCCACAGGCCATCGTATAGCAGTACTAGACGTCGAGGATTTGCACACGCATCTTGAGGCTGCTGAGTGGACGTTGCATGGTGTAGTGTAGAGGCGGTCGGACTTCCGCCGAAGAGTGGAGGAGATGATATCAATGGATGCCTCAACATCGGTGGCCCATGCAGGAGCAGCCGTTACAGGCAACCACAGTGTTGACAACCGAGTGGCGGTATTGTCTGTGGCATCTATCCAGCCTGTAGTTGTCATCCTTGCACGTGCAGCTACTGTGGAGGATGCAGAGCGAGCCGTGGACCTCATGCTCATGGCTGCCCTGACCAGCATCGCTGACACAATTGCGGGTCCAGTTGACGACATAGATACAAATGTTTGAGCTGAAGTTCCCGTACCCTAGCGCCTGCACTCAGCGGTGGACGTTCAGGAAGCAGCCGTGGCTTGAGCAGAGGCGCACATGCATGTTCTCATGGCCAAGCTCTGGGAGGCTAGTAGTCGTTGTTACACTGCGGATGTTCCAACATGACGGGCAGCCAAGGAGTGCATGGAGGATGTATACACGTGTCTCGAGGCAGCCGAGTAGACTGTACAAGATGCACGTCGGGGACGGGCAGACGTTCAGCAGTAGGTGGACGATTGGTTGCGCAACAGGGGTTCATAGGAGGCCCAAGACGTTGTACGGGCTCCCACTGATAGCGACGACACTGCGGAGGCAGATCCACTGACGGATGCCGACGTCCAGCTTGCAGTTGATGGCGTAGTGACAGGTGTGTCAGCAACAACCGGTGCCTTTGCAGCACCAGCTCCTGCAGATGCAGACACTGCATATACCAACGTGTTGTCTGGTGCCGACATCGTGCCAGAAGCTGGTCACTAGGCGATAGATGATTTGACAGCTGGCACAGAGGAATCCGACCTACGTGACGAGGCGGCGAGGGTGCAAGAGGCCGTGGCTCATGCCAATGTGCACGCAATGGAGGTCCACCGTCAGGTTCACTCCGTGACTGACCGCCTACAAGCCACAAATACAGCCAACCAGCCGGCAGCCACAGCAGAGCTTGACAAGCTGTACACGCGTCTTGATGTTGTAGAATCGGGGTGGCGATGTGCAGCTCAGCAGCTGGCACGCATACAGCAGGTGATGCAGTTGGAGGAGGCCCTCAGCGCTGCACCAGTCAAAATAGTAGGTGACAAGAGTAGTGATAACTACAAAAGCGAGGACGACGACAGTACCGACGATGGTGTGGGGTGAGGCTACATGCGCGCATGTCCCACTAACATTGTTCACACATTTGCTGTTGCTATGCAGGTGTATGTGGTCATGGGGGAGTCATGCTCCCTCCTGAGGGGGGGATGTTGTGCACAGCTATCAGCTTTGCTCGTACTATCGGGCTCTGCCAGAGAGGGGAAGTGTTAACGTGTGTGCTTGTGCCCGACGCCTCCCTGTGCACAGCGCATAGACGCATTACTGCTCTGTGGTTGACATGGTTCGAGGTGGTGATCGTTAAGACCCGCATACCTGGTGGGTTTGGCCGTTATGACAAGGAGACCTAGCACCTTGAGACCAGCATGAACTTGTTATGCAGGTGTGTTTCTATGTCATGCTACAGGTGTTGCATTGTGAGGCTCTACGGGTCAGGGGGAGTGTTGTTGTGTGGACTTTGAGCTGACATCGCTCCACATAATGATTGTGGTACTGCAGTTGTTTTGGAGATCCTGAGACTGTATTATCACCTACAATATTGCTGGTGGGATGCACTTGCTGCGTTCCCGCATCCAGGTTTGTGGGTGTGTTGGTGCTAGAGTTTTCTCGGTGGTCAAGACTCAGGGACCCGGAGACACATTCCGGGGTCACGAGGAGACCTGAGGTGGCTCTGGTCAAGACCCGCGCACCTGGTGGGTCCTACTAGTGCGATGTGGAGACCTAGAGCCTTGAACCAGTGTGTGTGTACCGTGGGCTCATGATGTGTTGCTCGGTGCTTAGTTAGGTACCTTGCTCGTTGTTTGAGACCCGGGCACCCAGAGACATGTTCCTAGGTCACGAGGAGACCTCCCTTGCACATTACGCATGTGTTTGGTTTGTCATGGTCATTGTTCTGGTTCAAACGACGGGTTTTTCTGACGCTTGTGCAGGAAGTTATGACCGGGCAAGTGTTTTAGCCTCGGCTGGGCCGTTCTGGCAGTTTGCGTAGTTTTGCTCGAGTTGCACGAGGCCTGACAGCTAGATAGGTGGCCGTGGCTTACTGTTGTAACTCTCTCTCTCTCTC
>SZWC01014564.1:0-36731 GCA_023375785.1 Penium margaritaceum
CCCCCCCCCCCCCCCCCCCCCCCCCCCCGGCCAGTTTTCTCCTCCTGTCACAACATGGACGAAGTGGGGTGGCGGAGTTGGTTGTTCTTGTGCCTATGCAGGAAATAACTCCAAGTGCCTATGCAAGAAAGCACTCCAAGCGTTCACACACAGTGGGTGGAGAAACATCTGGTTCGACCTCCAACTGCAGTGTACCATGAACTATTTCTTCTGGTATCTATGGTAATCTCTCAGAATGCTTATCCCACGTTTTCATTGCTGGACACATCTTCTCAGAGTGGGGGTGCACGTGTTGTTCTGTGGGGTTTGTTGGAAGGTTAAGACCCTGGAAAGTTCTGCTGCTCCTATGATGGTGGGGTTGGGAAGTGTACCCGTCAATTGGAAATGCTCCAGGAGTACCATCAAGAGGCTGAGACTTGGTTTGCACCCAGAGAGGATGACTCACGCCGCCGCATGCAACGTGTTGAAAAAGTGGTGGTGGAGATTGATACCTGTTCAACTTGTGACCCGTCTGTGGGTCCTTGTCTCTCAGAAGAACATGTGAAGGCAAAGTGGACGCTTTTCAAGTGGCCTCAGTTGAAGTCATTTCAGAATATCAATGTTCATGCAAGTCTACACCCTTCAAGAGATGGTCCTGCTGAGGAAGTTGTTGAAAAGGCAAAGAAGGCATTCAAAAAAGGGTTTGTCCTCCGAACTCCAAAGCCAACAACAGAGCATTGCCCCTGTGGACATCGGTGGACATGGATACATTTACTGTCTTGATTTGTTTTACTTTCTTGTAAACTTCTAATGCTCCCTTATTTCGGTATGTTTATTTCCTGTTTCTATTTCAATACACTACTCCTGGTGGAATGCTTCATCAATACCATTTTTTTGGAAGGCCTATCAAGCTACATGATGTGTACCATGGTTCAAAGCAGGTAAGCATGAGAGGGGGTCCATCCTGCTAGAATAAGTGAATCTCGTCTAATCTTGATGATGTTGTTTATGGCATTGTGCAGGTTCCTATGCAACATTACCGGACTGTGCACTGCAAGTGCACTCTATTCGCTGATGGGAACAATGATGGAACCTTCATTTTCACAACGTCAACATCATTGAGTCATTGTACCGTGCTCATTGTCTTGGAGTTCACGCGCAATCGTTCTTCCGTTTCAGCAACACACGGAGCTTTCAAGTTCCATGAGAAAGTGACAAAACTTCTGGAGTTCTCCTGTCGGTCAATGCTTCCAACAGCGTTACAAGCTTTTGTGGAAATGATTGTTGTGGAGGGTCTTGATACCTGCTGTTCAAAATGTGGTGTCTATCACTCCAAGATTGTATGTGATGGCACAGCTCTTATCAACAGAAATGGACACACATCGGACCACAGATTGTACACTCAACCATAGGCAGAAACATTGGCTCCGAAGTGGCGTATTGCCACGCACATCATTGCAGATGGTCATGCACAAGTTTTGCTGGCCCGTCTTGCTGTTCGTCGCTGCCAGTGGGACCAGTTTGTGCAGTCCGACATGGATTCTTTGCTGACAAAGCTCCGCGCGTGCGGGGCTAGTGGAATGGCTGATCTTGTTGAGCAGGCAAAAGTCTTGAAAGTTTATACAGAACGAGTCACTGTAAGTCCAAACTTATGAAATACATTTCTCTAAGTTAAAGTCTCTCTTTTAAAAAATACAACACATTTTTTTGATTGAATGTCTGTTTTAAATTTCTACATAGTGAACAAAGACTTAAAGGAGATGCTCTATACCTTGGGAACCTGACGTACAGATTTGTGCCTTCTTGATGCTGCAGCTACCTCAGATTTGAGAACTCTCCTCACCGACCCTGCACGCATGGCATTGCCTAGATGGCAGAAAATACTGAATTTCATGCCAATTGTTGCAAAGGTCTTGGATTTCTACATGAGGGGAGTGTTGTTGGAGTACAAAACATCCATGACACCGGCTACATGGCTGGTTGCAAGGGATAAGCTGTCGCCACCACTCGTCCATACTCTGAAGAAGTTGCTTGACATCAATGAGGAAACACTGGTGCGTACTTTGCTTTTGCAAAGTCATGTGTTTATGTTTCATAGCCTAGACGAAAGTGAACTTATGCATGCAGGTTTTTTTTGCAGACAACAGAGGTGACCTTCACTCCACCTGATGGAACAGTCGTCCCATCGGCTTGGACACAACAACGTGGAAGGCCACTCTACAACAACTTGGAGAGAGCATATAGCCGAAGCACCCAGCGAGGAGATGATACCAAGTGTGCCGCTGATGATGACAAGAGTAAGCAAACAAAAGTGACAACAGGAATTTTTGCTGTGGTCTGTCCGCATCTGGTGATTTATGGGTTTCACATTATGGTCAACGATGAATCTTCCAATGACATATTCACAACTCTGCTCACACGGCTTCCTGCTGACCATCGACCACGATTTTGTGTTTTATGACAACGCCTGTTATTTGTACTCGTATGTCTTAGGGAGGGAGCCTGGCATGCTGTCTAGAACCAGGCTGCTCTATGACTCTGGGCAATGAGACGTGGCGAAGCAAACTTGCTCTCTGGCGCTCAGTCCAGACATCTACAGTTATCTCAAAGGCGAGAATACAATTGTGCACTACTATCTGTTTTGTCATTCATATAAGGTTGTCTCTCTCTTTTCCAATCTAACATGATCTAAGTGTACAAATGTGTACAGGCACAAACACATTAGCAAATGAACAGGTAAATCATTTCATCTGGCATTTTCACTACTCAAAGTTTTACCTACACCATCCAGAACTTGATGGAGATGTGCACAGCTGTGTTTGCCTACTGGAAATTCCACAAGAACAAGGAGTGTGTGCATGTGGAAGGTGGAAATGAGAACTCTTCAGATGATGTTAGCTCTAGCAATTAAGTTTAAATCAGTGACACGTTCTCTGTTTTTCTTTCTATTTGACGTTTTCCATGTTTTCCTTTCACTCTATGTTAACTTTGATTTTGCTCCTTTACATCTGTTCAAAGAAACGTTTTACAACATAATGTTTGGGACATATCCAAGCACTCATCCATACCAATCAAGTACCAATCAAGTTAAGTAATGAGCTGTGATATCTCTTTTGTCTATTACGTAAACTCTAAGATAACAAGTGCCTTTTGATGTAAAATGGAAGAATGTATTTTGGAAATCAAGTGCACGCTCTACACTTGAAATCCAGACTGCGTGCCAGCCAGACAGGCAGACAGACACAAGTGCACACTGCAGACGATTTTCCAGTTCACATTTCCATTTCATTTTTTATATGCATCTGCGCATGGGAAGTGAATGTAAGTCTTTACATTCGACCGTGCAGATGGAAGCTCATGTTATCTCAATAGTTAACAATTGAGTTTGTTCAGAGGTTACGAACTATCCATGTACGTTTCTCAGTGTACCAAGTACAAAGTCTTTTACATATGGTTCTACATGAGACATTGTTTTCTATGAACATTTTTTATTCTCTCCAGAATATCATAATGAAATACTGCATACATTTGTAAAATTTATGGTTCTCCAGAATTTTAGTTCTAAATGCTTGACCTGAAAGCATAGGCATCCTAGACATCCCAGAAATTTGTACGTTGATGTGATAACAATGTCCTGAGATATTACTGTTTGCACCCATCAGCACACAGGAATATCATCTCCCAGCCTATGCACAATTAGATCTCGTATATCTGCCATATCTAATTGGCACTATACTTTTTTTCCCTCTGAAATGGAAGCGGCCACGTTTCACAGTTGTCCCAACGGGATGATGGCTTTGATACTCGACCCATATGCCAAGGCCGACTTTCTTCTAAGACTGTCTTCCATGTCAATCCCGATTGAGTTTGAACAGTCTTCATATGTTCAGGTTTTTTCACCTTCAACACCTTCGTCCCCTTCAACACTTGATTTGGAAAAATACACGTCACTGGTCAGTTTTTGAAAATCTGAATGTACCACCAATTTGTTTTTTATATTGAACAATATACATACCCTGAGCATGTGATTCATCTTCGTCCTCCTTGGCTGCAGGAACTCCAGGCTGCTTGCGTAGACTTGCTGATCCCCACTCCAACGACACTTGCTCCATAGTGAGAGGAACTGCAATCCTTATGGTCTGAATTATGTTTCCCAATGCGTTGACAAAGCTCTGAACAACATACAACCGTTACATCAATCAAAACCAATCGACAGTGCTGCATCACAGGACACTTTATGAGGCAGGAATACCTGACACTGCTGGCTGTGGAAGTGCCACTCTTGACGTGTCTGCCGCAAGAATTCTGCATAGTCCAAAACAATGAATTTATTCATGTTTCTGTTATGAGATGCAGATCTCATTGAAAATGCACTCATTGGAAAACATACATCCCGTGTCTACAGTACGCTTGCCCCTCATGATCACTCTTTCCAATCCATTGCAGAAAGTATTGCTCGATTCATGTAAACCTTTCAGGTAGTCTCTTGCCATGTGAAGCATGTCTTCCTTTTGCAGGATAGCTTGAGGCGGGCTTGTTACCCCAAAATTCTCCGCTCCGCTTTTTTTGCCGCTTCCCACTTATTGGTCAACTGCTTCCGCAGATCCTCACTTACTATTGTTCTTTCCCGCTACACATCCTATACTGCCTCTGAGGTTACCCCACCCGAGCTTCCCCGCGGAGTATAACAATCCCCGATTACTCCTGTTTGAACTCCTTTTGCACTCGGATAAACCTTTATAGCCTGATTACTCGCTACTGATTTTCTCTTATCCTATATCTCACAACCACAGCACCCAACTTCTCCGCGCGCCTAACCTATCCCTGACTTCCCTCTGCAGAGCCAGTTATCTTTTATGAGGGGAGTCAGGCCGTCCCAGCCAAACAGATGCCTTGCCTGATCTGGTTCTAATCCTTTTCATCACACGTCCCACGGATGCATTTGTCCCTAGACAGTAATTAAACCACCCTTCCACGATGGCGCATGAGGAAAGGACAGGATATGAAACAGTAGTGGCAGACACTGACACCCAGTCACCCAGTGAATCCACGCCTCTTCCGCCTTGCTCTTGTGTCGGCCACTCCACTTCTGCAAGGTGGAGCTCCACAGAACCGTCCCTGGCTCTAGGACCACTTCGCGGAACCCCCCAGGTGCCTCCTTGGCCAGCACGAGCCCGTTACACAGAGGCAAGTGAATTCCTGCAAATCACTCAAGACATCTATGGAGTGGGCAGTTGCAGAGGGGGTAAGGTGAGAGTGAGTCATAGGCTGAAAGCTGAAAACTCGATTGATAGATTCATGTGCAAGGGTACATGAACTGCCAAATCTCCTGTCTGCAGCATGCTGAAACACTAGTTGGCACTCCACACGGGCTTCTTGCACTGCGGGTCTCGTCCCTTACACACATGTATAGTACAGCACCATTTCCTATGTTCCCCTAGGATAACCCCTCCCTTTGCCCTATTCGCTAAGTCCCACTTCTTCTTCTTCTCTTCTTTGGTACTTCCGCGCTTTGTTGTGTTCCATTCTTTCCATTCAGTAGTCCCGGATTTCCTCCCGCGCACTTATTGCTCCACGCCTTTCCTCCCGACTCTGTGGATCCACGGTGTTGATGCCTTCCGGCAGAGGCGATCAATCCTGCTATTCTTCCACAGATTCCTTGAGGCCTGCTTTATCATTTTTGCCCACCGCAGGTACCTCCTTGGCTTGTTGTTCTCTTGTCATCCGTTGATCCCTGCAATCACGATGTCAGATTGCGTAGGAGTGGCCCCCACCTTCCCACTATCATCCTTGCACATTCTTGTTATCCCAGCCCTTCGCTCAACCGCGCAGGTGTGGGAGCCAGCATTTTCTCTCCTCCTCCGTGTGAGGCATACTTTTTTTCCGCGACACAGTCTATCCCTTCCACGGAAGACAAACAAACCCGTGGCTCCTGATTTTGCGGAGAAAATCTTGTTCACACTGTTACCCCACCCCCTCCTTTCAACGCCTGGTCTCTCAAGCCATTACTTGGGGGACGCCGGTACTGTGAAGCGCGGATCCACCCACCCAACACGGAGGCAGTTGTGGCAGAACCACTCCAGTGTGTCGAGCACTGGGCGTCTGCGGAGTTCCCCATACTCCTTGTGCGTGATGCCCCGACAGCTACCACAGCGGCGACTCTCTTTCTGCTACCTTGGGTGAAGGTCCTGAGTGCACAGTCCAAACCAGGGCTTCCGCTCTTGATCAAGGCATCCACGGCACATCCACACTTCCAATTTCCCCCCATCTGTGGGTATTTCCCATTCCCTGCAGCTGACGTGAACAACGTGCCCACATTGCTCACACCAGACCAGTTGAACCCCCTTCTTATCTCCCCAGCAGATCACACACTTTTCCCCCTTCAGAGGAGTCACATTCCGCGTCCGCTCCTTGCACCCCTGGCACATCCATACCCCCTTCTTGTTCCTCACCAAGCACTCGTCACAGCACATCCGCTCACATCGGCGACAGGTGGCTGCCACTTTCACGACAGGGTTGTTGCATCGAGGACAGAAGACATATGTGCCGCGGAAGGGCTTGGTATATTCTGTCGCTTCCACGGTACGGAAGCCTTTCTCTGTCACTTGTTCACAGAGGCATTGAATGCACATCTGCACCTCGCCAGCCACAGCCACTGGGACCATGCACAGGTCATGATTCTCCCTCCTACACTTGTTGCAAAGCACACTCTCTCCCGTGAGTCCCCTTCTGCAGCTTGGGCATGGTGTCTGCTCTCCTGCACCCTCCTTTGCTATCTCCCTTGTTGCCTCTGGGCCATCTTTTGCTGGTGTTGCCTCTTGCTTTGCGGACTCCACTTCTTCCTTGTCCTCTTCCTCATTCTCTTCCCCTTCCCTTCCTTCGTGCTTCCCCAAGCGGCGGTAGCATGTACGACACACGCGCTCTCCGCTGTTCAACCACCTTCCGCAGGTGAAGACTTCCATCCCTTGTGCCCGGCTCTTTAATGCATCCGTATGTGCGCAGAGGCCCATGTTGCACCACGAGCAACGCCTCCGTACACGCATGTCATTGCCATCCGCTGTTCCTTTGAGGTTCCCCGCCAGTTTTCCGCAATCGCGACACAATCACTTGTCCGCTGCCCTCCTTGCCATCTCCCTCTCGTATTCAGTGTACCGCGGATGTTCTGGTCGCCAAGTGTCCGCCCAGTCTGCCAGCTGGAGCTCTTGACACGGATTCCCTTCATCCTCTTCCTCTCCTTCTTCTTCCTTCTCCTCTGTGGGCGCTTGCTCTGCATCCGGTTTGCAGGACCCTGCTCGTCTCCTCCTTCCTCGGATGCGGTCATCCGAAGGTCTGATGGATGCTCTTCCTTGCTCCCCTCTTTTTCTGCAGCATCACTCCCGTTTTCCTCATCATCCCCTCCGTTATCCCTCTTTCCTCCCTCCTCCGCCATCTTGAGTAGCTCCTCCTACTCCTGTGCACACCGTGCACACTCCCTCCACGCCCTGTATGGTTCAATTTTTGCGAGACAATGTGGTGAGGTGTGGTGGACCACGATGCTACAGCGGCTGCATACCATATTTCTCATTCCTCCGTATAAACTTTCACCACACACATAGCAGGGACCGATGTTACCACGTGCCTCCTTTGGAGATGTGGCCCTCCTTTTTGGTGTCGTCCCCGCTCTTGCCTCCTTTGCGAATGGCTCTTGTTGCAGCTACCTCTTAGGTTGCTGCCTTACCACTTCCTTCTTCTCCGTAACGACCCTCTGTGCTTCCTCTGTGGCTATCCTCAGCGTGAACTCCGGTGCCTCCACCATCAATCTCTCATCTGCCACGATCTCCGCCACACGGTGATTGAAGACCTCCGTAGCCGTCCATCCTTATGGGTCTTTTCCAGGTGGCAGCTGGTTCCCTAGCTGGCAGATGTGTACTTGCAAGGAGTCAGGGAGGAGGCAAAAATCAGTACAAGGGTATGAGTGGGTGCTCCTGTCGTTCTTTCCCTCCAACCACAGCCGCCCGTGATCCTCCCGGTAGACAAAAGCACATCCACCGGGAGGCTGCTGTCCCACTTTTCCCAGGGAAATCTGCGGCACATGACAAAGTCTCTAGCCTGGATACGTTGCCGCATCACTCCCTCGTTCTTGCGGTCGCAGGCATGGTGAGCCGTGACTAAGGCCCGCAGGCGTACTTCCGGCTTGATGAGGTCTCTCTGCTGCTCTAGTGCTGTCAACCACCGCTGCACCACCTTGTCCCTTCGTTCATTCCTCCGCCACTCATCTTCATCACCCTTGTCCAGGGAGATGTCCCATGCCGGCAAAATGAGCGTCTGCTGTGGCATCTGCAGGGTGTTGCGCGGTGAGTGTCCAAACATGAGCAGATGTGGTGAGAATGCAGTGGCGGCCACTGGTGTGGAGTTGAGATTATACACCGTCTTTTTCAGCACCTCTTACCATTTTTTTTCCTCCGCGTCATCCACTACCCGTTCCAGGATCTCATGCATCTGCTCCACGAGTCCCTACAACTCTGGACGGCATCTGGCGGAATGCACCGGTCGTGCTCCCCAGTGGGCCAGCTCTGTGCGGAAGGCTCTCTGAAGTTAAGTGCCGTTGTCATAGTGGATGATGTTGTAACCGCCAAACTTGTAGAATATCTCCTCATGGATGAACTGTGCTGCGCCGGCTGCCGTCTTATTTGGTAGGGCGCAAACGAGAAGGTACTTGGTGAAGTGGTCCATCGCTGCCACTCAATATCGCTTCTTGTTCCACGGCTTCCGCGGCCCATGGTAGTTGATATAGATCATTTCCATGGGGTCCCTGTAGAGGACTGGCATGTACGTATGGTGGTCCCACGGTCCTCGTCGTTTCAAGTTATAGCAGGTGAAACATGCCCGCGTCAATTGCTCCACCATGCCCTTGAGGTCGTGGATGTGTATCTGCATGCGGAGTCGGCGGGCCAGTGTAGCAGGTTTGCGGCAGTCGTGGGAAATGCCAAACTACTGGTAGAACATGCGGTACAGTTGCTTGGCATGGGGAAGGAGCCGTTGGTGGTGTGTTGGTGGTTCATCTCTTGCGTGAAGCATCTGTGCGATTGCCCAAACCCGCCAGTCATGCATCTCCCGCGGACCTACTTTGGTCTCTGTGAAGGCTGCATTTGCCCTTCCCTTTTCTCCACCTTGTTCATCCGTGCCTAGGACATCATCAGGGTTACTCCTTTACCCCTTCTTGGTGGATGTTGTTGTTGCCACTGCAGCTGTTACCACTGCCTCGAGTGCCTTTGCCTCTCCTCTTCCTCCTTTTGCTGCTGCTCGTACACTTTCCTGAGGACCTTCATCTCTTCCTCATCGTACACCACCTGTGGCGGTTGTTCCCAATCATCTGGTCCTTGAAAGATCCGCAAATGCCCCAAGTCACTCAGCTCCTTCTCGGCGAGGCTCCACTCGTCGAGGCTCCTTCGCTGCGGTAGGGGTGCCTGTTGCTCTTTACCCGTGGATGGACGCATAAGACGCTGCCCAAGTGCTATCTCCTCCTCTAACTCGGTATCCATCTCCGCCTCCTCGGGCTCAAAAAGGTCTGAGTCCACCACATCATGTGGTTTCCTTTGGTTGCCCTTTGCCTTCTGCCTTCTTTCTGCTGGGGCTCTACGTGAGGACACTTTAGTTGTTTCTTCTGCCATCGCTACCACTCCGTGCGGCAACGGCAGCGCGGAGACCTGCAACCTGCCAGCAAGTTTTGCCCTTCCGTTGCTGTTTCCGTAGGCAGATGGAGTCCTCCAATTATCGCATCTATCTTCTTGAGCAGTCCCACCAGCTTACTGTCCATCATCTTCTCCACTACTTCGGCACTCAGCCCCTGCTGCGTGGTAGACGCCAACGATCCTTCTGTTTCCCCTTTCATCTTCCGCTGTCGTTTCCTTGATCTCCCCTCTCCCTCCGCCTTTTCTCCTCCCCGCTTCTGTGACGGGGTTGCAGTAGTGTCTTGCTTCTCTTGTTCTACTCAGGCACCCACCACTATTTGTGCTGCCACTTCCTCCGCTTCCTTTGTCTTTTGCATCTCTTCCTTCAGTAGTCAACGGGCCTCCATTTATGCTACCTTGGTCCGTGTTCCTTGTGTCATTGCTTCTCCGCCACAGGATCTCGCGAATTCGTTGAGGGTGCTTTTCCCGCACGGGATTCTGCAGGGGTATCTTGCGGAGGCACTGCTCCTTCCACATGAGCGTGCACCCTCTCTTGAGTCTCCATCGCTCCTTGTTTCTTTGCTTGCTGTTTCGGCCGTGCTTCCGCTGTCACTTTAGTGGCCTTTGCCCCCACGACGGCATCCGCGAGGGGCTCCTGCATTAGCAATGGTCCCCTAAGGGCAAGGGTGGATCGTGCGAGCTCCACATCATGCGTGTCTTTCCATGCAGCCTCCTTGGCTGCCACGGCAGGTGCAGTATCATGCAGGCGCTTCTTTGCCTGTTCTTTTGTTCTTCCGCGGTTCCTTTTTGCACTTCCTAATCCTTGTGTAGCACCCACCTCTATCACCAACGCCCCCTGCGGAGTCGAGGGCATAGGGGGCCCTCTTGTTTCTACTGCTCCTGCTCCTTCCTCCTTGAGGACATCCTCTCCCTCATCCCTGAGCCTATGTGCCATTTGTGCGTGTCTGCGTCGTTCTCTTCTTTTCTCCCGGTGTTGTACTTCCTCCTATTTTAGCGTGGCGATTGTCGTTGGGACTTGATCCTCCAGTTTTGCGACTGCACCTTTGGCTTCTCTCTCTGCTGTCTGCAGGCAACTACTCTCCTTTGCAACGTGCTGGAGGAGCAGAGTGACCCATTCCTGTACCTCTGCAAAATCATTCCCCACATCATCGCGGAGATCCTCAACCATCTTCTACCAATCCTCCTTTGAGGGTGCCTTTTCTGCATACTCGGTGAAATAGGTGCCAACCATCGCCCTCCAAGGCTCTGAATAGCCCTTTGAGAGGTAAGTGACAACCTTCTCATTCCGTTACAAATCTCTTTGCTTCCACTTCTCCATGACCACACGCAAGTGGAAACCCCATCTCCACTACAAGAGATCATTGCAGCTAGTTGTGGGTGCGGCATTGGTATTGCTGCACTGGGTATGCAGATGCAAGAGGTGTGCGCGCGTCGGTTCCACAAGCAGATGACAGTAGCATTTGAGGGGGCAGTCCTTGGAGTCATCGCGCACCTCTGTCCACCATCCTTGCGTAGCTTCCAACTCCGGTGTATTCGCAAGCGCATCCAGCACGCTCATCACTCTGCCCGCAGAAACGTTGGTAGATCCTGCTGGGGACGAGAGGCCGCGCGTAACCCCCCTTCCAGTAAGCGTGGTCACCGTGCTTCTTTGTCATGGGTGGCGGCATGATTCGCGAGGACAGCCCAACGAACATGCTGTTGTCCTGTCATTGAGGTTGCTGGGGACGAGAACGGTGTTCTTATGTGTTGGAGTGGTGTGGGTGGTGGGCAAGTGAATAGGCGTGTGAAAGATTGGACGTTCACAGCACAAATGAGGCTTAGAACACCCACACCGAGTAATACACTGGCTTGGCGTGGCATGAGCCATTCAAACGCCAATAAGATGTTGTATGTTTGCACCGGACTATCTTGAATCATGCATGCTACATGGACATTCACAACCTAGATGGGGAGCATGTTGATTTGCCCGCTGGGGGCATTGAGACTTCCGGATGCGAGGGAGAATCGCAGCGGACTGGGTTGTATGAGATGAACAAGGCCAAGGGCGCAGACAAGCCGCATGGCAACAGTTGTATGGGTAGCTCTGGTATCAACGATGGCCGTGAATTTGCGACCGCAGATCCATGCATGGGACCATGCAACTGATGGCGCCCGCTCCGATGCTGGTGGTGTCCGCAGCAGTCGAGGCTCCCAGCAGTGATATGCATGTAGCCGAGCCCTGGCTGCCTCCGAATGGAGATTGCGGATGCAGGGGTGGAGATGGCGGACACCTGCTGAAGAAGTGGGGGTGCATGTAAGGCGAATGCCTACACGTGCCAGGTCTGTTTTTGCGGTGGTGAACACTGCTGCCACTATGTCTGTGGCATGGGGATGGAAGGTGAGGTAGTCCACCAGGGGTACTAGGAGAAGAGGGTTGCGGAAGAGGGCGGAAATGCTGGGATGAGCGTTGGACAGGGTTGAGGGAACAGCGGGAGAGGAGGCTGAGGGAGGACAGCGAGGCCGAGAGCAGTGTGGAGCTGTGGCCTCCCATCGGGTGGCCACCGTAGGGTCACACTGGAGGCGTTCCCAGACGTCCTGCGCTGTGAGAGATTCAAAGCCATAGTGAGCGGTATGGTGCATGTAAGGTGTACCGGTGGATTCCACGGAAGGGACTTGACCATGGATGCCTCCGTCCTAAGCCAAAATTGTAGCAGGCACCCGATCCTCAATGGCAAGGTGGAGGAGTCGTGCGGCAAGCTACTCCTCGTAAGGTGTGAAGTCATGAACAACCCTTTCCCGGGAACACTCTGTGGGCCCTAGTGGGTGTGGAGGCACCCTCAAGGATGCCTAGCGGTGGAATATCCCCCCACCCATGGCGGGTACCAGATTCCACCCACCCAGCACCCGTTTTTCGGGTTAGGCTAACTTTCTGAATACTCACTCAAATTGAGCGATTTAAAGCTCGATCTTGCATGGAAAAATCCAAGAAATCCAAATCTAAAGTCAGATCAGGTGTTCGACCACTCCTCAGTGGTCGAACCAGGGCATACGATCAACGGCACTCATGGCAAGGGGCACACCATGTCAACAATCTCCCCCTTGCACCACAGCCTTGATGCCCTGTCCTTGGAACCTGTAGCATTTTTAAACCACACAACGCAGTCTGAGCTCCATGCAGCTCGCTTCGTGCCTGTCCTTGGGCTGTGCCTTGGTCATGGCATCGGCGAGCATGCGCTTAGTGCCACAATGCACAATAGCCGCATCTCCCTTCGCCACCAAGTCCCGCGCGTAGTGATGCCGGATCTCGATGTGCTTGGTCCTCCTGTGCAGCACCGGGTTCTGGGTCAGGCTGATGGCACTCATGTTGTCAACNTCGTGCCTGTCCTTGGGCTGTGCCTTGGTCATGGCATCGGCGAGCATGCGCTTAGTGCCACAATGCACAATAGCCGCATCTCTCTTCGCCACCAAGTCCCGCGCGTAGTGATGCCGGATCTCGATGTGCTTGGTCCTCCTGTGCAGCACCGGGTCCCAGGTCAGGCTAATGGCACTCATGTTGTCAACGTTGAGTACCGTCGGCTTCCTTTGCGGCACACCGATCTCCTTTAACAGCCGATGCAGCCACGCCGCCTCCTTTGCGGCTTCCGCGAGCGCGATGTACTCCGCTTCGGTGCTGGACAGTGCAACACAGTCTTGCTTCCTGCTTGCCCATGAAACTGCTGCACCACCAAGCACAAACACGTACCCCAACGTTGATTTTCTGTCATCCACATCACCAGCCCAGTCGGCATCAGAGTAGCCGACCAACTCAAGGGAGTCATCACGCGCTCCCCCTCCAAACACGAGCTGCGACTATTTTGTCGCCTTGAGAGAGCGGAGGATCCGCTTCACCGCTTGCCAATGCAGCGGCCCGGGGTCAGCAACATAGCGGCTCACTTGGCCCTCCGCGAAGGCTAGGTCGGGCCGCGTCGCCACCATGGCATACATGATGCTCCCCACCGCGGACTGGTATGGCACACCTGCCATCTCCTCCTTCTTCTCGTCCGTGCTCGGGCCCATGCTCGAGCTCTACTCACATGTGGTGGTCATGGGTATGCCGATGGGGTTGCACTCCTCCATGTTGTAGCGGCGGAGCACCTCTTGCACATACTTTGCCTGCCCCATCTCCAGCGTGCGTGCTTTGCGGTCCCTCTTGATGGCGACGCCAAGGTAGTACTCAAGCTCACCCATGTCGGTCCTTTTGAACCGACCGCCCAGCTGTCGCTTCAGGTTCACCAACTCCTCCATGTCCGATGACACGAGGATGAGGTCATCCACGTAGAGGACCACAATCTGGTGCAACCCCGGCTGCTTTCGCATGTACACGCTGTGATCCGCCTCGCAGCGCTTGAAGCCAAGCTCGGCCATGAAGCCGTCCGTTTTCAGGTACCACATGAGTGGCGCTTGCTTGAGCCCGTAGAACGCCTTGCAAAGCCGGTATACCTTCCCCGGCAGCGCGTCCACCCCTTCCGGCACCTCCATGTAGACCTCCTTGTCCAGGTCGCCGTTCAGGAATTGCGGTTTTTACATCCATTTGGTGGACTTCCTAGTCACGCGTTGCCGCCACCGAGAGGATGGAGCGAATAGAGGCAAACTTCGCCACCGGCGTGAAGGTTTCGTCGTAGTGTTCTCCTCTTCGCTAGGCGTACCCCTTCGCAACCAGCCGCGCCTTGTACCGATCCACCTTCCCCTCCTTGGTGAGCTTCTTCTTGAAGATCCACTTGGAGCCGATGATTTTTGCGCCCTCCGGCCTATCAATCAGCTGCCAAGTACCGTTCTCTTCGTGGGAGGCGAGCTCAAATTTTATGGCTCCCTCCCACTCAGCCCCATCCTTCTCCTGCAACGCCTCCTTGACGGTCTCGGGCTCCTCTTGTGCAAAGAACGCTCGAGCAAACCCAGTCCAGATGCCCTGCGGGGCATCGTACCGTTCCACCGTCCTCCTTGCGCGTCCGCTCCTACGGGGCTACAACTATTGAGGCAACTGTTGCTACTGCCGCTGCTGCTACTGCTGCTGTTGCTGCCCTCTCGTGCTGCCACTCGCACTGCTGGCCTGCTCCCCCTCCCTCGATAAACGTGGAGATGCGGGCTCACTCCTCGCCTCCTCATTCAGCTCCACTGCTGTTGGCGCTTTGGACTCATTGTCCGACTTGGCTTAATGCACATCAGCCGCTCCCCCATCCCCCGGATGGCTGTCGCCAGTTGGAGCTGCTTGGACGTCACCCTATTTTGCGTCCTCCGGTGTCTCCCCCTCGAGGAGTGGTAGCCACTCCCCACGCTTGAGAGACCCGCGTCCTTGTCCGTCCAACGGCTATCCTTGTCGAACGTGACATCGTGACTCTTCACGATCTGCTGCCTCCGTGGGTCAAAGAGCCGGTACGCCTTGCTCCCGCTCTCGTACCCGACAAAGATGCACCGGCGAGTCCGCGGGTCCAGCTTGCCCCGCCCCTCCCGTGCCTACACAACAGCATGTGCAACACAACCAAACGTGCGGAGGTGTGCCACAGTTGGCTTCCTCCCGCTCCACACTTCTTGTGGCATCTTCCACACCTTGGACTCCGCATCCTTTAGCGGCTTTTTCGGCGTTAGGTTCATGATGTACGCCGCTGTCCGTGCCGCCTCGCCCCAGTACCGCTGGGTGAGGCCGGCATCGCTCAACATGGACCGGGCCATGTTCAGGATGGTGCGGTTCGTCCTCTCGGCGACGCCCTTCTGCTGCGGAGAGTGTGGCGTAGTTTTCTGCCACGCAATCCCCTTGCTCTTCATCAATGCCGAGCAGCCCTCGTACTCGCCGCTGTTGTCACTCCGGAACGCCTTCACCTTCAAGTCCGTTTGTTGCTCCACAGCCGCCACGAATTCCTGCATACAAGACAAAACATTGCTCTTCCTCTTGATGATGTAGAGGTAGAGCTTGCGGCTGTGGTCATCGATGAAGGTGACGAAGTAGCGCGCCCCACCAATGGAGGGCTCGAACGGTCAATACACTTCTGTGTACAGCACCTCTAACTTCGCCGATGCACACGTCCCTTTGCCATCAAATGGCTGCCGTGTCGCCTTGCCCACCACGCATGGCTCGCACACGGCATTACTGGCTGCATCAAGGCCCTTGACCTCAAGGCCCCGCACCAGTTCCTTCTTCGCCATGTCCCTCACAGTTGAGGGAGCGATATGACATAGGCGGCGGTGCCATAGGTCCAGATTTCCTTCATCCTTTGTCATGAGGTCTACGGCGTCAGTCCTTACCGCATCGGTAAGGACCTTGGTGCGAAGAAGGTACAGGTCCTCCTCCCTCTTGCCACGCGCAATCACCTCGCCATCTCCCTCCTTCCGGATAGCCTCTATCTTGTTGAAGAGTACCTCAAGCCCCTTGTCGGTAAGGCGACTCACTCACATCAGGTTTGCCCCAATGTTGGGCATGTGGAGCACGTCGTAGATGGTGCACGGAATGACTTTCCCATTCACCACGGACTCGATGCGCACATTGCCTTCGCCCGCGGCCAACTGTGTTTTGCCGTTGGCCACTGTCATGCGCCGCTCGGTGGCACCGTAGGTGACAAATGCCGCCCGGTTGCATTGTGTGTGGCGGCCTCATCCGGAGTCGATCACAGTGATTTCCGGATCTGTCAAGTTGGTAGACTCCTTGGCCATCATGGCTGAGGTGTCCTTCTTCCCGCCCTTCTTGGGTTGGTCCGACTTCTTGTTGGGGAAATCACGTGCATAGTGGCCCTGTTTGCCACAATTGTAACACTCCCCCTTGTTGTCACTTCTCTTTGTGCCCTGGTTAGCACCCTTCCCCTTCTTGCCTCCCCCTCCACCTTGAGGGCGGATGGCATAGGCGGAACTTGACGTTGCCCCGCTTTCTCTCCCACCACGCCGCATCCATTCGTTGCGGACGTACTCAGCCACCTTCGGGTACTTCAGCTCATCGTCGGACCAGCCGCCTACGACGGTGATCATGGGACTCCAACTGTCCGGCAAGGCCAAAAGGAGGATCATGGCTTGCAGCTGAGGGTCGACCTTCCATCTGGTGGCTACGCACTCGGCAGTAAGTGACTCAATCTGCTGCAGGATCTCCATGATGTCGTCGCCTTCGTTGGCTCGGAGGGTGACGAGCCTCTTGAAGACAAAGAGCTGGTTAGCAAGGTTGCTGGACTGGTAGATGGTGCAGAGTTTCTTCCAGGCCTCTGCGGCCTCCGTGCATCCTTGAATCAGTGCGCGCTGCGGCGGAGCTAGCGCTAACACCAATAATGCAAGCGCCTTCTTGTTGCACTTCTTGTACTTGTCCACTTCCTCCGGCGTCGCGGTGTCCGGACAGGCGATCTCTTCACCGTTGACCAGCTCAAGCAGGCCTTTGTCATTGAGGTAGACCTCAAACTGTCACCTCCATAAAGGGAAACCGTTCCCATCAAACTTGGAGACGGCGTCGATGCTCTCTTGCTCGGTCGTTGCCATGGCGCGCGGCGGTAGCGTGAAACTTGAAGAGCTAGGGTCCTTCTAGGTACGTAGGCCCATAACCCTTTTGTTGGCTCTAGTGGGTGTGGAGGCACCCTCAAGAATGCCTAGCTCTCAGTGATACACGCTATCAAGGTTTAGGCAGCCAATGGACAACAATGGTGAAGAGTGTGGAGCACAAGGATCATGGATGTGAGTGGGAAGAACACGTCGCATTCAGTAGATCTGAATCGAAACACGTTTTTGTTACTTAGCATAGTGAGATTACATCAGGTACTTATAGCCTGTGACCTAAGCTTTCCAACACATCCAAGCACGCCTAAAACGGAGCAGTAGAGCCTCTGCTACGGCCGTCGAAGTAACCCTTGGTGGAGCCGCCCACCTGGCCTTGCACTCTAGGCAACGGGAGGCGCTTCGACGATGACCCGTCGAAGCGCCTTTCTTCGCCCAGAAGTAAACAAAAAGTTCATCCTGGTCAAGGAGGTCTTTATGGTCACCTCATTCATGCCCCTGGTGCATTTGGAGGCCATTAGGAATGAACTCGGATCCCTGGCGGTGGAATATCCCGCCATCCATAGCAGGTACCAGATTCCACCCACCCAACACCCATTTTTTGGGCTAGGCTACTTTTCTGAATACTCACTCAAATTGAGCGATTCAAAGCTCGATCTTGCATAGAAAAATTCAAGAAACTCAAATCTAAAGTCAGATTAGCTGTTTGACCACTCCTCAGTGGTCGAACCAGGGAATACGATCAACGGCACTCATGGCAAGGGGCACACCATGTGAACACACTCCATTCCCTCTGGTGATACGTCTGCAGCTGAGGGCATATCATCGTCACCATCCAGGGTTGTCGCAGGCCATCCTTTGCGTGGAAGTCAACTTAGTGCATCCGCATGCCGGTTGGCCATCGCGGGATGATGTTAGATGCGGAGGTTGTACCCTTGTAGGAGAAGTCCCCACTTCGTTAGGATCCCTCCATGATTATGGGTAGTGAGCAACGATTGTAGTGCCTGATGCTCCGTGTAGACGATGAAGGGCTTGCCGTTCTTGATGTAGTCACGGAAGTGTGCCAGTGACCAAAGAACGGCCAGGCACTCACCCTTAACCGGCAGATACTTTCCTTCCACGTTGTTGAGGGCCCGGCTGGCATAGGCGATAACCCTCTAGATTTTCTGCTCTGCTTCTTGAGATAGAATGGCACCCAGACCTTTGCGGGACCAATCTGTTGTGATGATGAAAGGTAGGTTGAATTCATGAAATTCTAACATCGGCACCGTGATCAGGCAATTCTTGTTTTCCTCACAGGCGGCTCGACATGCGGCTGTCCAGATGAAGTCTACATCGTAGTGCGTCAGCTACTGGAGCAGATAGACAATTTTTGCGTGATCACGAAAAAACCGCCGGTAAAATGCAACATAGCCCAGGAAGATTTTAACTTGCCCGTCAAAGGTGGGTTGCCACCATTCCTTGACCGCAGCAATCGTTTCTGGATCTGTGGTGATGCCCTTCGCGCTTTTGCCGAATCCAAGGAACTCCATCCGCTCCGCGCCAATGATGCACTTTGCAGACTTGAGTTTGAGATTGGTGCGACATAATGCGAGGAACACCGCATCTAGGGAGGTGAGGATCTCTTTGAAGGAGTGAGCCGCAACCAGAACATCATCAATGTAGCAGCTGACATTGGACAGATGGCAGAGAGTGGCGTCCATGACGCGTTGGAAGGTGGCACTGGCATTGCCGAGGCAAAAGGGCATGCGGGTGAAGGCATACAGGCCCTTAGGGGTGACAAATGCAGTCTTAAGTATAGAGTCCGGGTGCACTGGGATAGCATGGAATGCATCTTTAACATCAAGCTTTGCAAACCAATTGCAACCCTCATGCCGCTCGTGGATGTCCACGATGAGCGGCATCGGGTAAGCGTCATCCTCTGTAACGCGGTTGAGATCACGAAAGTCCACACAGAATTGCATGTTGCCATTTGGCTTTCCTACAATGACGAGGTTGGCACGCCAAGGGATGCTCATAGGGATAATCACCTCTTGCCATTTGAGTTGTTGTAGACCATCCGACATAATTTGCTACTAGTAGGGGAGGATGCGGCAAACCTTTTGTTTCATTGGCTGTGCATCACCCGTGTTGATGACATGGTAGGCGTCTACTGCGCCAATTTAAGAAGTTGCACTTGCAAAGACTTCTGCGTTTTGTTGTAGGAGCTGCCGCACTTGTTGACGTTGTTCCAGTGTTAGCCGTTCATGGAGCATGTGTTCGAAGGGGGCTGGTGGAGCTGGCTCCGCGGTAGACCTCAGCGGGAATACGTTGTCCTCCTCCCCATACCCATTGCCCATGCTGGATTGCCCCTGTTGTCAATAACCCAAGAGGGTTGCACGACTACCGCGCTAACCAGGTCTGCTTCCGCTTCCACCACGTACTTGTTCCACTCTGTGAATGCCTTGAGTGCCTCATCTGGGACTCCTCCTCCCCCACGCGGAAGTTCTCTCATTTGCCGTGGGCGGGGGCTGGGGCAGTTGCACCGTGCCCGGAAAGGACTCAGGTGCTTGTTGCAATAGTGGTAGCGGATGAACGTTGTGGGAGAGGGCATCCTCGCACTGTGCATCTTGAGGGGTAATGGTGGCCACGCTGGTGAGAGGGAGTGATGTCCGTGGTGCGATCGTGATAAGAGCATACTCTTTGTCTCCTTTCGCTTATCGCTGTTGCATGACACCCAGGCTAAAGATGCGACTGGCCTAGTGCGGTACCAGGTAGTCTATACCAATGAGCATGTCATTCGTCCGCGCATGTGTGACCTGTAGCATCAGTGGTTCGTGTAGTGTGCGCGTTTGGACTGGGAGGTTGCGGATCTCGCCCTCCCCTACATCGAAACCAACCGATGCATTACTGAAAATTCTTTGAGTGGGGAGGACTCACTCTGCCCATCTATCCACTACAAGGACGTGGAGAGCGATGGTGGTATGGGTGGCACCTGTGTCGATGATGGCATGGAACTTCTTGCCTAGGATCCAAACGCTGCAGCACACCACCTCATACTAGGTTTTGCACTACCTCGGTGGTTCTAGCGGTTGGGGGGCCCATCCCTAGTAAATCTTGTTGGGGGAGATGCGCACCGCGGGATCCACTTCATTTTTGCAAGTGTTCCGCATGCCGGCAGGTGCTAGGTGTTTACAGCGAAGTTGGATGCCTACTAGAGCAAGGCGTTGATCTACCCTCTAGAAGCAGGCGTCAAGCTCCGTTGCTACCTCAAGATGAAGTTGAAGGTATTCCAGAATGGAGACAGTGGCAACAGGGCGAGTGAGGAGGGTCTCCACAGGACTTGGAGGCACATGGGAGACAGGCGGGAGCATCGCGGATGATGGGGGCGTTGCCATAGGGGCGGTTTGGACAGACATAGCCCTCCCTGCCAGGTCTACTTGTTGCTTTGTTGCTGTTTGTGTGATCGTTGCCTCCACCCCTATACGGTGAGCACGCAACCGTACTGATCGTGCAGCAATCGCCTCTTACAGGATATCATCTTGTTGTTCCTCCTACTGGCAGATTTCCCTCCGGATATCCATTGCATTGCGTAAAGTCCAACCCATCAACCCAGTTGCTCGTGCACCATTGATCTGCTATTGCTCCTGTTCCGTTGGTGTCTCTTCTGTGGTCTCTTCATCACCCATCAGTATGCTAAAGTGAACATTCCACGTACCAGTGGCACCAGTTGCATTGACTCTAGGAGCGGCTGGATCAGCCACTGGAGTTGGGAGAAGGGATCCCTGCTGGGTATGCGCAACTGCTGTTGTAGCCCCGTGCGTGTCAGCAGCTCCCCTTGAGTGCTGGTGTGGTCGCGGGTGCTCGCTCCACTGGCGGTTTTGTTCCGCGTCATATTGGTGCCATTGCTCTGCCACTTGATGGTGCATAGGAGGGATGTGCTCCCTTTGGCATCCTGGACAATGTGCCTGTAGATATTTGAAGCTGCCACAAACCTGGCAGGCCTTTGGTGCTGGAAGATTTCCGCGCACTGCTCCGCTACCTGATGCTGTAGCTACTGTGGGTGCTAATTGTTCTCTCGTTGTGCGGAGTTGCTCATATCTGTTTGTAGCATCAGCTGCTGCTTCTTGCAAGCTGCGGTACTTCCGCGGGTTCATATGTGCGCTGCTTTCATCGGGGAGTGCGCGGATCAGGTTCTTTAGCAAGACCTAAACGGCCAGTCCCTCACCTTCCGGACTTTTGGCAACTGTGGGCCACAGGAGGAACTCATGCACATAGCGTTGGATGTCCTCTCCTGGTTTCGTGACATCCATCTGAATCTTGGAAAGTACTTCTTCCTTTGTGAGAGGCTGGAATTGCACGATGAGGGAATCACCAAAATCCTTGTAGGTGGCAATAGGTTTCCGCACATTGTACCAATTTGCGGTAGCGCCTTGCATATGCAGCTCAGCTCTAGCTTGCACAAGGTCAACTGGGATGCAGCCAATAGCAGCTTGCAAGGAAATCTGGTGAAGCCACTGCCATGGCTCCTTGCCTGCTGCACCAATGAAGGTATCCATCTGCGGCAGGTGAACTGAGTCCATCTGGATGAACTGAGGCAAGGGAACCATGCTGCGGTTAGTGGTTTTTGCGAGGACCTGGGTCTCAGTGGGGGTGCGTGAAGCGGAAGGACATCGTTGGTGGAGATGGCTGTCGGAGCTGCATAGGTAATAGAGGCGGCGACTGCTGGCGGACTATGACCGTGTGACTGACCAACTGTCCCAGACTGTGTCAAGTATACGTGATATCCCGCTGGCGGTGTTCCTATGGAGGCTGGTCCCTTATGGTGAGAAAGACTCTACATTCTGGAATCTAATGCTTGTTGTGTTTCCGCGCTCCAATACTGGCTGGATTAGGTCTATTCCGCTTTGTAGTATGGAGGGGTTTGATCCTGCTGCGACTACACGTGTGGAGCGGTCGTATTCAGGGGGCCATACGGAGGACCCTGAACCCCATGAGGTTGCAACGGACCCTGAGGCATAGATCTTGGCACGTGCTGCCAACCTGGACTAGGAGATGAGTGATATCTGCTCGAGTGGGATGTCGGAGTCATCGGAATCAGATGCTTGAGGAATGGGTAGGGTTGCCCATCCGCGTCCTGGAAGAACTAGGTCTGGAAGGGAGACATCTGGTGAGTCTAATGAGGAAAGGGCCAGCTCTAACCCATCGCGGGTCCACTCAGATTTGAAGGGGCCGGAGTTGTTAGGCTAGGTGAATTCACTGGCTGCAGAGGGAGTTGAGCAGCAATCCCAAGAGTGATGCCCCCCTACTGTTGCTGTGGGTGAAGCGTCCCAGTTAGAGGCATCGTAAAAGTTGGAATCAGTATCGCTTGGTTCTTCGCGGGTTGGGATGATGGGGGTTGTTGTTGCTAGTACTACAGCGAAGGGCCTTGAGGATGCGGATAGAGAGGCAGTGGGTGAGTCAACTGGATTGTTGTGGAGGAATAGAACACGTGCGCATTCTGCTGCCAACATGCGTGAGGTTTCAGGGAAGCTATACCAGCGGGTGGTGGCGCTTCGCTCACCAGGCTGTCCTCTACGAGGTTTACCTGTAGCTAGCGGCCCTCAGATGGTGAGACACAAAACCACTGGGATGGTAAATCCTAGGGGGACCATCATGGACCGGTAGGATCCCTATGCTGGGATCAGATAGTATTGGAAAGAGAAGTCGCAATTCGAGGGAGCTACATTGCTCGCAACATGTGGGTTCAGAATTGAGGTGCTCATGTGGTCGGGTCGTATAGTCATGCCCCACTATGGCATGCCCAGGGCGGGGTACAGCATGGTGGGTTCTGGGAGTGCGGAGGGTTGCAGAAACACTATGGCTACTGGCTGTGGCATCTGACCTATAGCCACAGTGGCCTCTGGTGGGCTTTGCTGCCTGCTCTACCCTGCTAGGGCCTGCGGAATATGTGAGGTCTGCGTTGCGGATGGGGTCAAGATAGGCGTCTTCTGTCCCCTGGGGTCCTACTGCGGCTGGTGCACCCTGTGTGTGGTACACGCCATGGCTAGAGAGCCTTGTTCCTAAGGCATCCCTAGTGTAGGCAGCTTGGGTGGAGTTGCCACCTCCTAATGTGTTATCAATGGTGGCTGTTCCATCTGGTAGAGTACTTGCAGACTCTGCTGCGTGCCAGGGGAAAACGCCTCCTCCATTCTTCTGAGAACCATGGCAACACATGGAGGTGGGCAATCCCTGGATCAGGCCACTCGCCCTTCTAGTGCCTGCCACTACACAGGTACTCTGGGAAGAGTCGGCTACGGCAGTTTTCCACCAAACAACGTTGCTGCTTTGTCCCGGTGCCCTGGCTGCACGGATGGGTCATGCGGTGCAGCATCTAGCACATGCTCCTCCGTTTCCGGTTCTGTGACACGATGTCGTAGTGCTCCATGGTGGTACACTTGACCAGTTGCTTCCTGGATGGGGTTCTTGGGTAGTTCGGCCATACCACTCACCTCCCAGAAGCGCTCCTGGTTGGTCCCATCCCACGTCTGCTGCATTGAGCAGGACCCATGAGAAGCCCCGTTGTCGCCACTCTCCACGCTCTATAACTCTATGAGATCTTCCATGGAGGGCGCAAGATTGCCATGCGTTTGCTAGAATTGCTCCTCTAGCCAACCCACTGTGCGCCTGTGTCATTGATCTTCGTTGCCTAACTCAGAGTGTGCCTGTGGTCCTTCCGTTCCTTGTACCTCTGCGTGCACAGGACCCTGGTCTGTGTTGGCGTGCCACGGCAACCAGTGGCGCACTCCTGGTTGGGCGGAAGACTGGGTCATACGCCTAACGTCACGGTAAATATAGCTGGAGATCGACATACACGACTGAATCTGAAGGCCGCTCATGCAGTTCTTCTAGACAAAGAGCAGGGAACTATCCACGCTCACCGCACCATAAACACTGTTACCCCGAAATTCTCCGCTCCACCTTTTTTTTGCTTCCTTGTTATTGGTTAACTACTTCCGTGGATCCCCACTTACTATTGTTCTATCCTACTGCGGATCCTATACTGCCTCCAAGGCTACCCCACCCGAGCTTCCTCGCTGAGTGTAGCAATCCCCGATTCCTCCTGTTTGAACTCCTTCCGCACTTGGATGAGCCATTACAACCTGATTACTTGCTTCTAGTTTTCTCTCATCCTACATCTCACAACCATAGCACCCAGCTCCTCCACACGGCTAACCTATCCCTGGCTTCCCTCCACAGAAACAGTTATCTTTTACGATGGGAGTCAAGCCATCACAACGAAACGGATGCCTTGCCTGATCTGGTTCTAATCCTTTACATCACACGTCCCAGTGATGCATTTGTTCCTAGACAATACTTAAACCACCCTTCCACAATGGCGCATGAGGGAAGGAAAGGAATTGAAAAAGCAGTGGAAAACACTCACACCCACTCACCCAGTGAATCCACGCCCCTTCCGCCTTGCTCTCTTGTCAGCCACTCGACTTCCACAAGATGGAGCTCCATAGAACCCTCCCTGGTTCTAGGACCACTCTACGAAACCCCCGGGTTCTTCCTTGGACAGCACGCGCCCGTTACATAGACGCAAGTGAAGTCCCGCAGATCACTAAAGGTACTTGTGGAGTAGGGAGTTGCAGAGGGGGTAAGGTGAGAGTGAGTCATAAGATGAAAGCTGGAAACTTGATTGACAGATTCATGCGCAAAGGGTACATGAACTGCTTGATCTCCTGTCTGCAGCATGCTGAAAGACTACTTGGGACTCCACACGGGCTTCTTGCACTGCGGGTATCATCCCTTACACACATGTATAGTACATCACCAGTTCCTATGTTCCCCTATGCTAACCCCTCCCTTTCCCCTATCCGCTAAATCCCAGTTCTTCTTCTTCTCTTCTTTGGTACTTCCGCGCTTTTATGTGTTCCATTCTTTCGCTTCAGTAGTCTCGTATTTCCTCCCGCACACTTATTGCTCCGCGCCTTTCCTCTCGACTGTGCAAATCCACGGTGTTGATGCCTTCCCGCGGAGGCAATCAATCCTGCTATTCTTCCAAAGACTCCTTGAGGCCTACTTTATCATTTTTTCCCACTGCAGGTACCTCTGCAGCTTGTTGTTCTCCTGTCATCCGTTGATCCTTGTAATCACGATGTAAGATTGCGCGGAAGTGGCCCCCACCTTCTTGCAATCATCCTTGCATGTTCCTGTTATTCCAGCCCTTTGATGAACTGCGCAGGTGCAGGAGCCAGCATTTTCTCTTCTCCTCCGTGTGAGGCACAGTTGTTTTCCTCGACACAGTCTATCCCTTCAGCGGAAGAAAAAAAACCCTCGCCTCCTTCTACTTTTGCGGAGAAAATCTTGTTGACAGGGCTCCCCCAAAAACATGATGCAAGAGGCTATCTATAACCACCTCCTTCCATCATTCCAGCAAATCTTATGTCGGCTTGTTCACCTTTTTCCCCGGAGCTTGCCACATGAGCTGTCAGGTTTTCAAACACTTCCTGCATTAACAGACAACAGTTCCATGGACTACATCTCACCAATCATCACATGGGAGAATAGAAACTTCAACTTGAACTGACGTCACCGATTTGTACTAGTTGGCATCTGGCTGAGTACAGTAGATAAGCTCATCCAATAGAGTTTGATCTGTTTAGTGCGAAGACTGAACAACGTTTAAACAATGTTGAATAAAATCACCACCAGTTCCAGCTTCTTGCCCATACACTGATAGGTCATACTGCTGTTGCATGGCAAAAGACCACTCACAAGCGTGGTTCAGCTGCAAAACAATTAAGGAGTGTTAAACATGCCAAGGCGGATATGCAAGGGAAATTCAAGCAATGGGGAAAACATACCCGAGCAGGCGTTGGTCCTCCAGGCGGCTTCAGGTTCAAAACTCCTCCACAAGTAATGCTGTGAGTTGCAGACACAAGGTTGAAACAAGTTTGACTTCCGCCCTGAGCCGGAGATGGTGCTCATCCTAAACCACACTGTGCAATTGGGGTGGACTAGCCGACTTCTAATGGTTGACGTTGTTTCACGGACGGACCACATTCAGTGGACTGAGCTACCTCCATTGACTGATCAACTTCCACAACCTTCACACCTTGCGTGGACTGGCAAGCTTGGGTGACCTGCGCGACTTGCGTCGACTGAGCAGGGGGCAGGAACTAGATGCCTTGCCGGAACGGAATGCGTGGAGACTCACCGAAGAACACAGAATTACCGGCTTGCGTACTCTTACCTGCATGCATGGACTGACCTGCTTGCGAGGACAGACCAGACTGAGGGGACTGACCTGCTTGCGAGAACTGGCCACTCTCCGCGACTTGATTGACCTGCGAGAGCTGACCAGACTATGGCTACTGGCCGGACTTCGGGAGCTGGCCAATCTGCGGAAGCTGGCCAGTCTACATGACCTGACCGAATAGTGCAACCTCATCGGTCTGTGCAAACTAACCGTACAGCGCAACCTGACCAAACTGGGGGACCTTGCCAGCCTGTGGGACCTTACCGCCCTACGAGACCTGTCGGCCTGCATGACCTGACTAGCCTATGGGGCCTGGCCGGCCTGTAGGATCTGACCGGACTGCGAGACTTGACGGGACAGTGGTACCTAACCGGACTGCGGGACCTGACCAGACTGCGGGATCTGACTGGACTGTGGGATCTGACCAGACTTCTCGAACAGACCTGACTGCGGAAACTGACCGGACTGTGGGAACTGACCAGACTACGGGAATTGACTGGACTGCAGGAACCGACTGGGCTGCAGGGACTGACCGGACTGCATGAAGTGACCGGGCTACAGGAACTGACCGAACTGTGGGAACTGACCGGATTACGGGAACTGACCAGATTGAGAACCGACCGGACTGCGGGAACTGACCGGACTGGAGGAACTGAGCGGGTTGCGGGAACTAAGTAGACTGTGGGAAGTGACGGGACTGCGGGAACTAATCAGACTATAGGAATTGACTGGACTGCAAGAACTGACCGGACTGTAGAAATTGACTAGACTGCGGGAAGTGATCAGACTACGGGAATTGATCGGACTGTAGGAGCTGACCGGGTTGCGGGAACTGACCAGACTGCAATATCTCACGAGGTATGGAGAACTGACAAAGACCATAAGCAACAAAGGTAGCAGCAGTAGTGACAGATGCAGGTGAGGTGGCAACGCCTGTAGCGGTCGTAGAAAGAGAACTTAAGACACCTCTTCCAGCTTGATTATGCAGTATAGACCTGCTGCAACCATCTGCGATGGATGCGCCTGAAACTTCTTGGGTCGCGATAGAGTAGACGTGGGCTCTTGCTGCGACTATGGTGGCATATTGATTAATATTGCGCGCACATCTAGCAGCATAGCCGCAAATATGTTCGACAATACCAGGCCCGGATGATGATGAGTCAACCGTTTCTGATCTCTTCTTCCTCGTCGCGGTTGGTGACTCGGGATCATCAAGTTTCTACAAAAAGCACACAGATCTCATTGTCATGTCCAAACGTTTACTATAGCACTACCAAGTTCTGTACAGATAGCGAGTGATCTTACACGCTGGTTCCAGTGTGATCTTACTAATTCCAATGTGCCGCACTGATACAAATTACAGAACGGCCTCTTGAAATTCTTCTTAGGGTCAGGGTGCTCAAGCATCACATCATTGATTCCATCCCTCTTTGTGGTAAGGGTTCTTCAGAACCCTTACCACAACAAGCCGCTAGAAAAATGCCTTAAAGTCAAGTGTTACACTATTTTTCCGATCATTGTCATCCTTTGCCTTCTCACGCACAATCTTCTACGCTGCATGTGTTTGAACAATGAGCCACAACGTCAAAGGGTATGCTTGCTCGAACCTCTACAGCTTCTAGAAGTCTTCTAAGTGGAGTTTAATTACAAATATCTCAATTAAATGTTTAGGTTGTTTCCATGAATTCCGTCCAATTGCCATGCCGCATATGCCCATTTTTGCGAGCTATTCAACTTTTGGCACAGTTATCACGTCCGTACAATAATAATATTGCAAGCATGGTCTTAGGTCATGTCAGACACATTCCTCTACATGCTTGCAAAGTGGAGACATTTTCAGATCGTACCTTCTAAATTGCCTATGCAAGGGTGCCGGTGAAACAGCGGGAGAACGTCTTGTGATGTGCCGACTACTCCAGAAGCCATGCGAGCAGTGGGGGAAGGGGCCAAAGTCACTGCTGGTGCACTCGTTTCTCCTAAAGTCTCATCCGTACCTGCTGCAACCAAGGAAGATAAAACAATGACTTCTAGCTCCCTCAACTCCTGTCTACCTCATACCCAAGGGTGCAGCGGAACTTATTTATGATACCAAGGCTAGAAGGGGGATTCCCCCGTTGTCATGCTCAATGTCGAGATGTTGAGTTCCTTTGTGACACATGTCTCCTCCAAAATGCAATGGAACGACCTCCTATGAGGAATCCTATCACCGCCTACCGGGATTCGCCCACGAAGTACTCCACGAGTGACACACAAAATTGTAACCTTAGGGTTTTCATGTTTTGCGGAACAAGAAAGACATTTTTTCCCATTCTTGTCAACCAAAGTGATGACTTCCTCTTTGTTGCGATTCACAAAATTAGAAAACAGTTTCTTCTTTCTAATAATGGAATGAGAATCATGGTTTCCGGGAAGGAAACTTTTTGAAGTGCCTTTCTGACTAACGCAAGTTAAAATTGTACATGACAAGAAACATAAATCTTTGTTCAAACAACAGAACCGCGTGCTTTGTTTCCTTTTTGATACATGAAAACATTTTTTTGTTAAAGAGGAACAAAACAAGTATCTTGATTTTGTCAACCATATCATTCCAAAATTCATGTTTCATGTTTGATAAACTATACTCGAACATCTACATTTCGTCATAGTCATGAAACATGTTTCTTGTTTCTGTCATCTAAATCAGTCTGAAAGAGTGACAATTTGCGCGGTGTACAAAACAAGGGGTTGATTTTGGATGTCGTGTGTCCCTATTAGGTTTTTGCATTGAACACTTGTTATTCTTAGCCGAATTTGACGCACTATTCCTCTTTTGTTTTCCCTGTCTCGTTGGACAACGCAAATTTGTTTCTTTATCCTACCAGAAGGAGAAAAAACTACCTGTTTCCTTTAGGATTGTGGGTAAGTCGGCTCTGGCCTTCGAGAAAGACATGCAACGGAGTGAAGGCTGCATGTGGAAAACAGTGGTTGGTTTACCTTTGCTGTCATGTGAAACAAGAAAACTTTGTCTCCTAATAAAAATGTAAGATGACTTCTGGGTAGACGGCAAGGCATCTTGTTTGATTCACCAAACGGGTATATTCCCATTTCGATAAGGAGTCGTGAAAGGTGTTTCTTCTTCCTATCATCAAGATAAGTACAAAATGTTTCTTTCTTTTCATCAAACCGGAATGCACTTTTTGTATTGTGAAAGTGTGGGAATTTGGGTGGTGTATAAGGGCTTGCTTATGGATGTCATGTATCCTTACTAGGTTTTTCCTTTAAATTCTTGCTAGCATTAGCCAACTTTGACACATGATTCCTCTTTGTTTCCTCTATGTCATTAAACAATGTAGGACGAATGCGCTTCGAACTCTTGTCAAATAGAGACCCAGTTTCCTGTTGAGGTTACGATTGTGAATCAGTCCATTCTGGACTATCAACGCCTGTTGTTGAGCAATAACCAAAGTCGGTGTCATGCTATAGCGAAAACTAGTAGCCAGTTTCTCTGTTTATGTTGCATCTAATATGAAAACGTGCTCCATGAATGAAAATGGAAAACAACGTTTTGGTAGATGGAGTGGTAAAATGTTTCATTTCCCCTTTTGACAAGGAGTCACTAAACTCGTTTCTCATTCTTGTCATCCAGGTCAGTACTAAAGTCATGGTTTGTGTCACAAAACATGAATTTCCTTTTCACATTGTGAAAGACAAACAATACAGGCTATTCAAGAAACAAGGGTTTGCTTCTGAATGTCATGTGTCTCTCCCTTGTTTGTCGTTTCAAAGACTGATAGTCTCTGCCAGCATCAATGCATACCTCATGTTTTGTTTCCCCTGTCTTGTTGGACAATGCTGTGAGACAGAGTCAAAACTATCTGTTCTGTTTACGACTGTGGGTTAGTCCATTGTGGCCTTTGTTCGATGCGACGTCTGACCAAAGGCTGCATCCGGACAACAGTGGCTGGTTTCACATTTATTGTCACGTGCAACGAGAAAACGTGTTTCATTGATGAAAATGTAAAAATTTTGGGTACACGGCAAGGCGTCTTGTTTTCATTCACCAAACCGGCATATTCCAGTTTTGACAAGGAGTTTGACACACTCTTCTTCATCATGTCATCCACATGAGTGGAAAAGTCGTTTTTTGTGTCATTAAACATGAATGAACTTCTTGTATCATGAAAAAGTACAAATGTTTCTGGTTTATGAAGCAAGGGTTTGCTTCTGCATGCCATGTATCCTTACTAGGTTTTCCTTTTAAACGCATGCTAGTTCTAGCCATAGACAGCACATAATTCCTCTTTCATTTCCTCCGTGTCTTTGAACAATCGCGGATGAATGCGTTTCCCACTATTGTTAGAGGGAGACGCAGTACCTACTTTGGTGATGATGGTGGGCGAGTCCAATCTGGATTATCAGCGTCTTTTGTTGAGCTGTGACGTGAGTCAGACCGCATATTGCAGCTGGCCACTAGTACTTGGTTTCTCTGTTTTTGTCGCATCTAATGTGAAAACCCATTATGTGAATGAAAATGGAAAACAACCTCTTGGTAGATGTAGTATCTTCCTAATCCATTTACCAAACGAGAGTATTCCCATTTGGACAAGGAGCCACTAAACACGTTTCTCACTCTTTTCATCCAGGTCAGTGCAAAAGCAGTGGTTTGTGTGACCAAACAGGGAATGCCCTTTTTGCATCGTGAAAGAGAAAATAAAACGGGCAGTCTAGGAAACAAGGGTTTGCTTTTGCATGTCATGTGTCCCTTCTAGATTTTTGCTTCAAAATGTTGCAAGTCTTAGCCAAATTTGACCCATAAATCCTCTTTTGTTCTATGTGTCTTGTTGGTCCATGTCGTTCAAATGTGTTTCCTAAGCTTGTCAAAAGGAGACAAAACCATATGTTTTGTTTTTGATTGTTCGTTAGTCCATTTTGGCCTCCAGTTAGACTTGCCTCAGGCGCAAGGCTCCATCTTGACAATAGTGGCTGGTCACACCGTTTCTGTTATGTGAAATAAGAAAATGTGTTCTGTGGAAAAATACATAAAATGATTTATGGGTAGATGGCAAGGTCTCTTGTTTGGTTCACCAAACGGCCATTTTCTAGTTTCAACAAGGAGTGATAAAGGGCGTTTCTCATTCTTGTCATCCAGATCACCACAAAAGTCGTGTTTCATGTCATCAAAGAGGAATGCAATTTTGGTATCATGGGGAAGTGGGAATTTGTGGATGTCCTGTGTCCTTACTAGGTTGTTCCTTCAAACGCTTGCAGGTCTTAGTCGTAGTCGATGCATACTTCCCCTTTCGTTTTCCTCGACTTGTTGGACAATGCAGGACAAATGTGTTTCCCACTGTTGTGGGAAGGAGTTGAAGTTACCTGTTTTGTTTTTTATTGTGGGTTAGTCCATTGTGGCCTTTGGTCCCACATGCGTTTGAAAAAAGGCTACATCCGGACAATAGTACTAGTTTCATCTTTCCGGTCAACGAGAAAAACAAACGAGAAAACGTGTTTTGCTAATAAAATGTAAAATAACTTTTGGGTAGACTGCGATTCATCCTATTTGACTCACGAAACGGGCATGTTCCCGCTTCCACAAGGAGTCATGAAACGTGTCTCTCGTTCCTGTCATCTAGATTAGTGCAATAGTCGTGTTTCACGTAATCAATCATGAATGCACTTTTCGTGTCGTGAAAGAGTGAAGTTTCGGGTGATGTACAAAAGGCATGTTTTCTTTTTTATGTAATGCATCCTTACTTGGTTTGTCCTTCAAAACCTGCTAGTCTCAACCGTTGGCGATGTAGAATTTTGCTTTCATTTTTCCTGTCTCATTGGACAGTGTAGGAAGAATGCGTTTCCCACTCCTGTTAAAGTACATGTTTTGTTTTCGATTGTGGGTTACTCCATTGTGGCCTTCGATCCCACCTGCGTCGGTCCGAAAGCCGGATTTAGACAGTAGTGGCTGGTTTCATGGTTTCTGTCGCGTGCAATGAGAAAATGTGTCAAAATAAAAAAATGGAAAACGATTCTAGGTAGACGGCGAGGCCTCTTATTTGACTCACATAACGGGCATAATCCCGTTTTGACAAGGAGTGATGGAATACGTTTCTCGTTCCTGTCATCTAGATCAGTGAAAAAGTCGTGTTTTGTGATATCAAATAGGAATGCACTTTTTGTATCGTGAAAGAGTGCAAAGTTAAGTGGTGTACGAAATGAGGGTTTGCTTTTTGATGTCATGTATCCTCACTAGGTTTTTGCTCGGAAAGGTTGCTAGTCTTAGCTGTATATGACGCATAATTCCACTTTAGAATCCCCCTTTCATTTTGCGTATCACATTGGACCATGCATAATTATCTTTTTCTTGTTTTATTAAAATTGCAGATGGACAGAGGAAGGGACAACGATGCAGCACCATCAGATCTGTGACGCCGGCAGTTGGCCATGGGTCCCAGCACTACGAGAGAAGCTATACATTGGGTTCGCGTGCAGCGTCAAACCCTATCCGGGGTCCGCTTAACGCCAAACCCAACCATGGGTTCACCCCCTTTTCACGCCAACGGGCGCTTGAACCCATCATAAGGTTTTGCCTCTTAAACCGACCTTACACGCACGCGAATCCGGGAGTTAGCAGCTCAAGGCAAGTCTACCTCGGATGACAGGCCCTGGTCGCTCATTGCGAAAGTGCACATCGTTCCAATGCAAGAGCGAACATTCAAAGAAGCGTGCTTTGCGAAGAGTTCTTAAAAATCCTTGAATAATGGCAGACCAGATACAAAACCAGAGGTGATCAACCGAACTAAAAAAATCAATGCATATGGCATGTTCTCGACAGGGAAGAATGTTGATAACAATGATGCCAAAAGCACACTACTTTGTTCAAGAGTTGTTTAACCCATCTAGATGAACAAATCATACACGTAAAACTTTCAAGAGAGATAAGTGAGCTAATTGGATGTTACATACTAATGAAGGAAACCTATTCATGTCAATACATATCTCAATGGAAAATGTATATGAATTAGGTATGATGTAACCTCTCATATGCACATAAAGTACATAATGCACCAATAGAATAGACATTAATTAAAACCTATATCTATATAATTACACATATGGTGAAATATGTGATAAGAAAATATAATTCACATGAAGACTGATTTATCGAGATAAGAGTATAAAGGAAAAATTTAATAAATGTAAACTTGTATAAGCATTCTTACATGCAATAGATAGGAATAGGGAAGAAATTAATAGATTATTAAATTGTTGAAATATTCTTAAAGTACTATTTTCCACAAATTAATGTTTGTGAACAAGCATTTTATTACTATTGAATTCAATCAATGATTGCATTCCAAAATACAAAGTGACACGAATTTCTATATCCATAAACAATCCATGTCCACAACTTCATCTACTGTTCATGAATACATCATTCAACAACGTGTATAATTAATTCATTCAAACTTCAACCTAAATCTATTTGTTTTTGAGATAAGAATATATGTAGAATATTATGTCAAATGATGTTCACAAGACCCATATTTTTGTGTATCCACGTCTACATCCATATCAACACATAAATCGTACGCATATGTTTGATTCTATTATTAAAAATCATAAATAAAGAGATAAATGTAGATATGAATATTCTTAATTAAAAAATATAGACAGAAAATACAAGAACACCTATAAGAACATATCAAACATGAACTTCTTTGGACGGCAACTTTGGGAGGTACCCTGTATTTCGGATTCACGTATGCCATATACCGTGACTTCCAGAATTGTGTCATTATCCGCCTCGTCTTTCAGATTTGAGTCTCTAGCAATGTTGATGTCTTTTAAGATTGCATATTACTTAAGTAACCATTTTCATATCTAGATTTATCTACTTCTTTATTTTTTTAATAATGGAATCAAACATATGCGTACGATTTATGTACGAATATGGATGTAGACGTGGACTCACAAAAATATGGATTTTATGAACATCATTTGACATAATATCATACATATTTTCTTATCTATAATTTTTTTAGATTTAGTTTGAAGTTTGAATGAATTGATTATACACGCTGAATGATTTATTCATGAACAATAGATTAAGTTGTGGACATGGATTGTTCATGGATATACAACTATTTGTGACTTTGTATTTTGGAATGCACTCGTTCATTGAGTTTAATAGTAATAAAATTCCTGTTCACAAACATTAATTTGTGGAAAATAGTTTTACTAATATTTTCACCAATTTAGTAATCTATTAATGTATTCCCTATTCCTATCTATTACATGTAAAAATGTTTATACAAGTTTCCATTTATGAAAATTTTCCTTTATACTCTTATCTTAATAAACCAGTCTTCATGTGAATTATATTTTTGTATCACATATTTCACCATATGTGTAATTGTATAGATATAGGTTTTGATTCATGTCTATTCTATTTCTGCATTATGTACTTTATGTTCGTATGAGAGGTTATATCACACCTAATTCAGAGAAGCCCCCTTAAAGATATGTATTGACGTGAATAGGTTCCCTAAACTAGTATGTAACATCCAATTAGCTCAATTATCTCTCTTGAAAGTTTTACGTGTATGATTTGTTCAACTAGATGGGTTAAACAACTCTTGAACAAAGTAGTGTGCTTTTGGCGTCGTTGTTATCAACATTCTTCCCTGTCGAGAACATGCCATGTGCATCGATTTTTTAAGTTCGGTTGATCACCTCTGGTTTCGTATCTGGTCTTCCATTATTTAAGGATTTTTACGAAGCTCTTAGCGAAGCACGCTTCTTTGAACGTTCGCTGACGCATTGGAACGATGTGCACTTTTGCGAGGAGCGACCAGGGCCTGTCATCCGAGGTAGACTTGCCTTCAGCTGCTACCTCCTGGATTCGCGCGCGTGCGAGGTTGGTTTCAAAGGCGAAACCTTATGATGGGTTCATGCGCCCGTTGGCGCAAAAAGGCGGTGAACCCATGGTTGGGTTTGGCGTTAAGTGGACCCCGGATAGGGTTTGACGCTGCACGCGAACCCAACGTAGGGCTTCTCTCCAGCACTGCATTCCATCTTGACAGCCTTTTCCACGTCAAAATGTCCACCTCCAGCTGCCGTCCACTTGCCAGATGCGAATGAGCTGCTTACTGGTTATGTAGCCTTATCCTGTCTCCATAGAGCTTGGCATGACTTGAGCCGGGCGACCTGCCCTCCCATTTGGCGGCTACCAGGCGGTGGGCACGTCGCCCCGGCCTCCCCCCCCCCTCCCCCCCCCCGCACCACCCCCCCCAGCTCCCCATGCAACGGAGGACGCGCCCTTGAATGCCATGGCATGACGTTGGCCGGGCGACCTGCCCTCCCATTTGGCCGCTAGCCGGCAGTGGGCACCTTCCCCCTCCGTGGTGACCCGGCCCCCGTCCCCGCGTCACCAGAGCTGGTCAGGCGGGGATGGGGAAATCGGGCGATTCCGACTCAAGACCACCTCCTGCGACGGAATCCGACTGCTGGAGATGGATCCCTGCTTTCGGCCAAATCCAAACGCGCCCTGAGCAACAAGCAACTGGTCAACCACTCTGTGGCGACCACCAGCCACTACCCTAACGGGCCGGTCAGACACCATCGTCAATTCTCTGTCGCCACTTCCTCGCCCGGCAGCCTGCACAATGTTGATGCTCACACCTCCCCGTCGCTCTCCGTCCTTGCCCTGTTGGCCTTTTCCCGACATCGCTGTTGCAGCGACAGCGTATGGACTCCTCCTCATTGGCCTCTCTTCGGACTATGTGGCCGCTTCAGCTCGGCGATTGTCTTTATTGCCGGCAGAAAAGCCAGCCGCAGGAAATTCCGATTCCCTCTCGGCCCTCGCGGTACTGGCAGAGACTAAAATGGCAGAAAGTAAGTGTTGGTAGATCTTCTGCAGAGCATTCGCCCGCCATGTCTCAAAGAACTACAAGTCTCGCTTTCCTCCTGCTCTACCTCTTTGGAGAGACACCAAGAAACCAAAGAGTACTGAGAGGAAAAAACTCCCAAAACTGGGGCCGCTGAGACTACCTCTTCCATGCACATGTCCCTGAGAATTGCACTGTTGGGAATTTCCTCTGGTTGTGGATGCAGTTGGAAGCTGACATCGATCATGTCAGATCTCACCATCACTTCTTGTTTTGGGACTTGCTTGCTCCCTGGCTCTCACACACAATGGTAGAAGCTGCCCTGCTGGAGTTTGCCAAGGCGTTTAACAACCATCCCGCGTTCGAGTGGGGTGGGTGGACCAACGTGTCTGCTGGTATGACGTACGAGACGACAGCGCCGTGCGCCCAGCAGTGGAAATACATCTCCTGCAACAAGCTTGGCCGAGTGGATTCCATGTAAGGATGAGTTGTTTCGGAAGGGGAAAGAGGGAGGGGGAA
>SZWC01014565.1:1451-13657 GCA_023375785.1 Penium margaritaceum
CACATGCACATACACATACACATACACATACACATATACATACACATACACATACACATACACATACACATACGCATACGCATACACATACACATACACATACACATGCACATACATATACATATACATATACACATACACATACATATACATATACATATACATGTAACCATACACAGTAACATATTTATACATGTTTAGATACATGTACATGTACATTCACATGTACAAACGCTCATACATGTTCATAGAAATATAAATATATGTAAAAATGTTTTGATAAATTTAATTATACATGTGGATTTAGAGGAAATCTTGTACATTCATGTACATGAAGAGGGACATACACATTCATATGCATATGCATGTGTTTTGCTTATTCATGTAGATTATGATACAGATGCACATATATCATTACGAAGATGCATGTATTCATATAAATATACATATACATTCGTGTACCCATCTACAACTTGTTGTTTCATTCGCTTATGTTGTTTGATTGTCATACCTAATGACGAAAGACGATTTGTGTCTTTGATTGGTGGTCAAAATGAACAGTATGCACGGTGTAGCAAGTGAGGTTGGACTTTCCCATGATAGGGAGGTTCAAACCCCTTCATTTTCATTGTTTTCTTGACCACAGGCACGATTCATCCACTTGTTTTTGACGTAGTCGCCATATTCTGCCATCCACCACACTGTTTGGACTTCTCCTCCACAAGAATCCGATGGGATCCCTCAATGGATCGTCGAGACGGCTAAGTCCTAAGTAACCACATGGATGTCGGAACTATTGGAGCACCCCGTTGTCTTCTCGTCGCTGTTATGTAACCCCATGTATGTCTTCGCTACAGACTTTGTGCCGAGCTGTTTGTGACGTTAAAGAACACTTGACATCTTTGCGTGGCCAATTACATTAACCAATGAAAATGGATGGCATTAGCGAATGATCTTCCGAGTGTTTTTTTTCTTTCTTTGGCAACTTTGCGAGGTACCCCGCCTTTCTCAATCACTACCAGTAATGTGTCCCCATCCGGCCCGTTGTCAGATTTGCGTCACCATCTACCCTGCCTTCAAATCTTGTGTCTTCATTTGCTCGCTTCGTCACGCTACTGCTCGATACACCTTGCGGTCTACCGGTTCATGTCTATTTCTGTCACATTGGAGATATGTCTCTTGTAAAGTGAGCGGATGGATATGCTAGCTCAACAAGGTTGGCGGAGTTTATGTTTCAAGATGTCAAAGTAAACTGGTGCTCAACAACGAGGTTGCCAGTCCATGTACTTTCAAAGGCAAAGAAAAATGTCACAAGTTGTCATGACATCGTGTAGGAAAGCAAAGACATGGACTTTGTTCAGAATACAAACTGTACGACACATGCAAGGCACTAGAAATCAGCAAATGACCTGAAACCTAAGAGACTATTTCAGTTTTCTACAAACGATAATGATTTTGCGACAGAGTATATCATATACCCCGTCCAAATGCGACATGCACCATGGGTCATCCTCACGTCATAGCCGGATTCCCAACATATGGGGCGGATGGTGAAGTCAAAACGACAAACGGGGTATATGGAGACCTCCTTTTGGAAGTTGAAGAGAATAGAGACCAGATTTTTTAAGGCGTGGCGAACACTGACTGACTTTTTCATGTCGGGGCGAATGAAGCTAGCTTATCCACAAGGCGGGATACCTAATGTATCTCTTGTTTTCTCTTTTGTCATTTCATGTTCAGACAAAGAGCCATTTGGTGACTTTCTTAGAGGGTGCCGAAAATAGGTAGCAATCATGATGGAAATCTTCTAGGAGCACTAAAAGAGAGCCCTTTTTCTTACTTAGAAACATCATACATGATGGAGCCTTCAATGGAAAAAGGTGATAACGAGATGGAATTAGAAGGGGAAAGAAGCGGATTGAAGGTTTCCTGGCGTAAACTATCACACACGCCATCAAGATCGCAATCAAGGCTTTACGATGCTACCATCACTTTTTGGGGGGGGGTCTGTTTGGGCACTACAACTAAGATCTAAGCATACATTGGCCCTGTAAGAGATGTGGCAGTGATGTTGTTTAAGTTACAACAAGATTTTGAGTATCACATGATTCAAATATCGTTGAGACTGCTGCATGGAAAAGTGTGCTCCAAAAAGTTGAGTGATGGAGTTCACTAGGTTTAGAGCATGACCAAAATTCTGGGAGCTTTTGCGCGGCGCCATAGCCAAGTCGGGAAAGCAAACCATCTATTGTTGTATCGTGGTAGTGCCACGCCGACCGGTCAAAGGAGCCAAGTGGCTCGAGCGGGGTCACCTTTGANTGTGGGTGGTAAGACGGGATGGCTTGAGGGTCGAAGATCCTCAAGCACCGCGGTTTTGGCCTAGTCAGCGAAGGATTCTATCAAATCCATTACATTGGTATCAGAGCTCCAGGGTTCGAATCCAACGTCGGAATTGCCGAAGATGCCGAGGCGACTCTCACTCCTAGTGGGGGGAGTGTAGAGTTGTAGTGCCACGCCGACCGGTCGAAGGAGTCACGTGGCTCGAGCAGGGTCACCTCGGACTGTGGGCGGTGAGGCGGGATGGCTTGAAGGTTGGAGACCCTCAAGCACTGCGGTTTTGGCCTGGTTAGCTAAGGAATCCATCAAATCCGTTACATTGGTATCAGAGCTCCAGGGTTTGAATCCCACGTCGGGATTTCCGGAGATGCCGAGGTGGCTCTTACTCCTAGTGGGGGGAGTGTAGTGTGGCAGTGCCACGTTGACCGGTCGAAGGAGCCACGTGGCTAGAGTGGAGTCACTTGGGACTGTGGGCGGTGAGACGGGATGGCTTGAGGGTCGGAAGCCCTCAAGGAACGCGATTTTGACCTAGTCGGCCAAGGATTCCGTCAAGTCCGTTACAATTGTTGAATCGCCCAATTTTCTCCAAGTATATGGCCACTTTCAACTCCATTGAAAATTTGTTTTGCACGTGCGTAACATGTTGGGAGACTGAATGTTACCGTTGTTGCGAGGGAACCTCCCAAGTTCCACTGCCACGGTGACTTAAGAGGTACCCGAACCTTAATGAAACCTACACCCCTTGATTTTTGTTCGGGGTGTTTTCCAAAACTATCTTTGTTTCCTATTTCAAGGATAGAATCAGGTGAAAATGTGAAAACACTGGCATTGAACGAGAGGAGAAAAAAGATTAGCTGGTAGATGGTGATTTGTTTTGGGTGAGGTATGGCGGCAATCAAACATCCCACAGTTTCTTTTGGGCAGTCTCAATGACGAGATTTGGTTGATCGTGCTCTATTACGGCAACATGTTGTGTTTGGCAATGCTCGAGAAGACTTTGCCAACCCATGCCACTCTTCTTTTGCAAGTCGCACACCCCCTCAAGGCATTAAACAGACAGCCCCTTTTGGTGTTCTGGCGAGTATACACGTTCATTTGATGGTGGAAAATGCACAAAAAAGGTATACATTTCATTTGATGAAACCATCTTTCAAGCGTTGGTAGTCCAGCCGCCATTGGCGTAATGACTGTTTAATCCTACATGTATATGCCGATTTCTCTACTAGTGATGCATCATAACTGGTCAAATCAATAGCTTTTGAGGCTGGCATCCCCTTTCAACCCCCATCCCTTAGAACCAATTCGGGTGCATGCTATCACGCAAGCATCAGCAACGCTATCGGCAATGCCGTCCACGCGTTGTTTAAAACCTAACCTCAACGATGGCCTTCTGGGCTACAACACACTCACAAAATGGTGCCTTCGCTGTTACTCGTTCAACATCCTCCCTAGGAGGAAGAAAACCCCTGCCAGAAGCAAGCAATGCCTCTTTGTCAACACCCTTATCCTAAAGAGTTGTGTCCATAGACTAACAACCATCATTCTAGTCGTATCCACATACCTACATGATAGCCTCACAGAGTGCCCTAGCCTCGCAAGGTCATCGTCGACGAGGGCCATGTGCTGACAACGACCCTTACACAGGCCCTGTTATTCGGTGGAGCGACATGTGCCACAACAACATACTCCTCTTATGTGTGTTTTAGGTTCCAAACGTGAAACGTCACAAACAAAGGCATGTTGACGCGTGACCAAAGGCTCAGTTTGAACCAGTTCACTTTGCACAAACATAGTGCAGCACGTGACTGCTCATGTTGAAGGGAAACTATCATGAACTCTACAAGTTGGATAAGGTGAGCAACACAAAGTGGAATCATGGTATGCTACTGTTGGATCAAGCACGGTGGGACAAGTCAAACATTGTTGGGTAGGATGACCTTGTGCGTTGGCATAAGAAGGTCTTGTGGTTGGAGTAGTGCTACCAATTCTGGCCGCATGAGATGGCACAAGGGGGACATGCGACAAAAAAATAAGTGCTGGCGAAGCAGGACAGAGACAAAGATGGTGTAGGCGAAGGAGGGGAGGGTGGGGCTCATCACCATGTTTTTTCTATTGCTATGTTGTGTGATAGTACGATAGGCTAATGCCGTTGAAAACGAGCAGAGTGCCNTGCCACAAGGGGCACATGCGACAAAAAACATAAGTGCTGGCGAAGCAGGACAGAGACAAAGATGGTGTAGGCGAAGGAGGGGAGGGTGGGGCTCATTACCATGTTTTTTCTATTGCTATGTTGTGTGATAGTACGATAGGCTAATGCCGTTGAAAACGAGCAGAGTGCCGCCCTCAACATTGACTCCGATGCTGATGACATTGATCTAATGGCTGGTGATGCACACTTGCATGGGAAGTACTTTGAAAACATGAACAAGAGCCTTTCTAGATGGGTGTTTGTGACCAAACCTACCCTTCTATGAAGGTGAACAAGGCCAGCTATGTGCCTCACACTTCATTCTTTGAAACTGTGAGAAAAGGCAGCTACCTCAATCAGGACACGCATTATTGGCGTAGCAGAGGCTTGGCTGTCCGTAACTCAGCAACCTATGGTGATCATGGAGTTCGCATCATTCGATACGTTCACGTCTGTAGGTACAACACTATGTACGGGATGGATAAGATTGGGTGTGGGGAGGGATATTTCTCTTAAACTAACAATCCACAAGACATCCCTGCACGCATGTTGACTTCTGCTACTGAGGCAACGACAAAAATATTGAAAGAAAGATTAGGCTCTCTTGTTGGTTGTGGAAAGAGTAGATTTCTGGCAAGTAAGAGCATTGCGGAGGCTGCATTCACTTGACAAACTGCATTAACAGCATGGGTGGGCTGATTGTGGCCCATGGATGCAGTAGGCAAATGACATTGTTTGTAAGAATCTTGACGTCAGTGTTAGGAGCAAGGCAGGGCTGATGATCTTCCTTGAAGAGAATTCAAAAAATAGAGGGGTATTTGTTGAAGCCAAAGAAGAAGTGAAGAAGCTTTGGCGGTTAAAGCCATGACCTTGTATTAATGAGTTACATGGATTTTGATGGTGCATATCGGTGAAGTCTTCCTTCTCATGTAAATTCTGTCGGAATGAGATCCACGTGGTGCGGTCCCGACGTTTTTCTGATCGTCTCTTGTGGTTCACGTCTACTGTTTTGGGCGAATCTGAGACTGAGCTAGAGCTTTCTGGTCGCCTCACGCTATGTGAGCAGGAATTTAGAGACAGTCAGTTTGCGAAGGGAACAACGTCGTTTTGCGTTAGTTTTTGAACATGGACATGATCACAACATTTATAGGGCTAGTCATGAGCTTTCTAACGCACAAAACCGCGCGGTATTTGGCCAAGCGTAGCTCAAGTTATGCTTATCGAAGCACAGGTCTCACCCACCATAGAAGCCTGACGCCGCCACTCGCCGTGACGCCTTCATTCACGTGCGAAGCGCCTTTCCCAAGGCGCATGTCCCATTGCACATGGTGTGGGGTTCCCCTGCACTGTTTCCATGCACCCTACCCACTTTTGGGTCGTGTTTGGTGATGGGGTGTGACGAGGTTCGAAACCTGTCCGCGGACCTGCAGTCAGAATTTTGACCAAGTCCCTGAGTAACAAAACGTACTACTGAGTTTCGGACGTCGAGCCAGGATTTTCGATAAGTCCCTCAGGAACAACTTGCACTACTGGATCCGGTGGATGATCCGCCGGATCAGGTCAATCATCCACCGGACGCCTCGGCAGGCCTATCGGAGAATTTTCTCCACATGGTATTTTTGTTACTCGGTCCGGTTGATTATCGACCGGATTTCGAGTCGCAGCCGGCTCCCAGAGCCGCTGCGCATACCCCAACTTTGGAAGGCCATATCTCCCTCGATACTTGTCCGATTCCAGCGAAACAATTTCCACCGGATTCAACGACTCATCAACTTTCAGGGGAAATCCTCAATTTTAGGATCCGAGCCAATGTTGAGTCGCCAGATCCGCCGGAGCGGAGTTTCCATTTTCTGGCGGCTCGTCAGTGCCTCCCGGCGCCGCACTTGGGCATGCGGAGGGGCAATTTTTCAACGTTCTCCCCCTTGCACCTTCCATGCTCTCTGCTCCTGCTTGTTCTCACTCATCTTCCGCTGCGCCCTCCAGTCCATCATAGCTGGTCATCCCAAGTCCGGCCACGCTCATCGCGTGTCGGTCTGCGGGTTGCGCTTTGGTCAAGCAATCCGCAAGCATGCTGTGCGTACTGCAGTGCTACAGCACCACCTGCCCCTTCTCGACCATATCCCGTGNGCACGAGCGAGGAAGAACACGTAGCCGGATGTGGACTTCCGCTTGTCCACATCGCCAGTGTAGTCTGCATCCGTGTAACAGACCAGACGCAAAGGGTCCGCCCGCCCTTTGCCCTCAGACCTCAGGCGCGCGTGCCGCGTCGCCTGCAGGTAGCGGAGGATGCGCTTGACCGCCTGCCAGTGTAGTGGCCCTGGATCGGCCACGTACCTGCTCACTTGGCCCACCGCATAGGCCATGCCCAGTCGAGTCACCACCATGGCGTACATGAGGCTGCCCACCGCCGATTGGTAAGGCACCCCTGCCATATCCTCCCGCTCTTCTTTTGTTTGTGGCTCCATTGCCGCACTCAGTTCATAGGTCATGGAGACAGGACTACACACTGGTTTGCAATCCTCCATGCCGTACCGCTTCAGCACCTCGGCCACATATTTGGCCTGTCCCAGCTCAAGCGTGCGCGCCCTCCGGTTCCGCGTAATGCTCACCCCGAGGTAGAACTCCAGCTCCCCCATGTCCGACATCTGGAACCTGTTGCTCAGCTGCTCTTTAAATTGCTGTAGGCTCGGCAGGTCTAACGAGCACAAGATCAGATCGTCCACGTAGAGTGTGACAATCTCATGGAGCTTCTTGCTGCTCCGCACGTACACACTGTGATCTGCCTCACAGCGCTTGAAGCTGAGTTGTGCCATGAAGCTGTCCATCTGTTGGTACCAGCAAAGGGGCGATTGTTTTAGCCCGTACAAGGATTTACGCAGCTTCCACACCTTCCCCTCCGGCGCCTCTACCCCCTCCGGCACCTCCATGTAGATTTGTTTGTCAATGATGCCATTATGGAAGGCCGTTTTTACGTCCATTTGGTGGAGCTCCATGTCCTTCGCGGCCGCCACCGCAAGGATCGCCCGGATCCTTGTGAACTTGGCGACGGGGGCGAACGTTTCATCGTAGTGCTCGCCCTTACGCTGTGCATACCCCTTCACCACGAGCCGCGCCTTGTACTTGTCAACCACACCTTCCTTTGTGAACTTGGTCTTGAAGACCCACTTGGAGCCGATGACCTTGGCGTCTTTCGACCTGTCAACCAGCTGCCACGTGTCGTTTTCTGTAATGGACGCCAACTCCGACTTGATGGCAGCATCCCATTGCTTTCCCTCGGGCCGCGCAAGCGCCTCTTGCATGGTCGTCGGCTCCATTGATGCAGCCAGCATGCACTGGGTCATACCAATCCATCGACCGGTGCCTGCGTCGAAACGCTTCCCCGCTCTCCGCTGCCTCCCGCTGTGGCGCGACAGTCTTGGCGGCGTCTCGTCGCTCTGCTACGATCCTTCCGACTCAGCCCGCTCCGGTGAATCATCGACCGGACGGCTTCCCAAGGATTCTTCCCGCTCCGGTGAACCATCAACCGGACGGGCGGCGTGACCGGAGGATTTTTCTCCGACGTCCGACGCGAACTCCGCTGGGAGTGCGCGCTTCGGCACCCGCGGTGCCTCCTTCGATGGATCATTCCGCCGGGTCCCTAGCCCAACTGCATCGTCGTCGGAGTCCTCCGCGTCGGCTACTGCACCTGATGCACCGCCGCGCTCCGACGCCGCATCATCGACCTCCGCGTCCGCCGGCTCCTCCTCGTAGTCAAGGAGCTGGAACCACTCCCCCTGTTTTGGAGTGTTCCCGACGCTCATGTCGTTGCTGATGCTGCCGAAGCTCTGCTGCTCGTCAAACTCAACGTCACGGCTGCGGATGCTCTCTTGCCTGCGCGGGTCCCAACGCCGATACGCCTTTTGCGTGCTCTCGTAGCCGAGGAACAAGCACGGCTTCGCCCGCGGTTCCAGCTTGCTGTCGCGTCGTTGCGCCGCCTGCACCATCTCGTGCACCTTGCACCCAAACACCTTCAGGTGTGCCACGTTTGGCTTGCGCCCGCTCCAAACCTCTTGCGGCGTCTTCCAGCCGCCCTTGCCCTTCAGCACCGCTGTTGGGGTGAGGTTGATGGTGTAGCTCGCTGTACGCACAGCCTCCGCCCAGAAACCTCGCGGCAACCCCGCATCCACAAGTATGGTCCGCACCATGTTGAGCAGCGTCTGGTTCGCCCGCTCTGCCACTCCGTTGAACTGTGGCGAGTACGGCGTAGTGTGTTCCCACTTGATACCCTACTGCTTCATCCACCCACTACAGCCCACGTACTCTTCGCCATTGTCGCTGCGCAGCGCTCTGACCTTCCGGCCAGTCTGCCTCTCCACCGTTGCGACGTACTCCTTCAGCCGGTCCAAGACGTCGCCCTTACGTTTCATGAAGTACACGTAGATTTTTCTGCTGCAGTCGTCAATGAAGGTGACGAAGTATCTGAAGCCACCGTTTGACGGCGTTTTGAACGGTCCGCACACGTCGCTGTGCACGACCTCCAGCAGGTCCTTTGCCGGAGCCGCGTTCTCGTTGAATAGCTTGCGCCGCGCCTTGCCCAAAATGCAAGGCTTGCACTTTTTGTCCGCTACTACATCTGCTGCCGCGTCTGCACCGTCGATGACAAGGCCGCGCACCATGTTGCGCTTCGCCATCTCCTTAACGGTTGCCAGCGCCGAATGCCCCAACCGTCGGTGCCAGAGCTCCAGATCAGCGCTTCCTCCCTTGGCCATGTTGACGTCACGCTCCTGCAAATCCGTTGCATCGGATGCCGTGGGGACCACCTTGGTCTCCACGATGTAGAGACCGCCCTCGCGCTTCGCCTCTAGCACGACCTCACCGTCGCCGTCGATGCGCACCATTGCGCCTTTCCTGCGGAATAGCACCTCATACCCCTTGTCTGTCAAGCGGCAAACACTCAGGATGTCAGCCAGGCCGGGGACGTGCTGCACATCACGAATTGTGCATAGCTCCTTCTTACCGCCCACCACGACTTCCACCTCCACGTCGCCTTGGCCGGCCGCCGGTTCGACTTTGTCGTTTGCGACCACCATTGACTTGGAGGACTTCTCGTAGGTGACAAACCCCACCTTCTCGACTTGGGTGTGCTCCTCGGCCTCGGAATCCAGGCACCGCCTGTTGGCCTTCTTGAGGAAGTGATTCTTGTTGCCGTTGAGGTGCGACCTGCCCTTGCTGTTTTTGCCGCCGGTCTTCGCCTCCTCCGGGCACTCACGGGCCCAATGGCCCTCCTTGCCGCAATTGCGGCACACACCTTTCTTAGCGCCCTTCTTGCCGCCGCCCTTTCCGCCACTTCCTCGGCCCCCGCTTCCGCCACCACGCGTTTTGGTGACGAGGGCCGATGAGGAAGACGAGGACTCCCCGCAGCTCCGAAGCTGCACCTCGTTGCGGATGTACTCTGCGACCGCGCCATAGGTGAGCTTGTCCTCCGACCATCCTCCAAGGACGGTGATGAGTCAACCCCAACTGTCAGGTAGGGCCATGAGGAGGGCCATCGCCTGTAGCTGCGTGTCGATCTTCCACCCCACGTCATTACATTGCGAGGTGAGCGACTCGATCTGCTGCATGGCGGAGATGACATCATCTCCCTCCTCGATTCTCACCGTGAGGAGCCGCTTCATCGCGAAGATTTTGTTCGCGAGCGACTTGTATTGGTGGATGGCACAAAGCTTTTGCCAAGCTTTGGCTGCCAGCTTGCAGTCTTGGAAGTAGCCCCACTGCGACTCGGCCGTCCCGGACACCAGGAGCATGAGCGCCTACGTGTTCTTCTTTTTGAAGGCCTGCTTCTCCGCGTCCGCAACAGTCGCCTTTGTGAGCACCTCCTTTCCCAGCATGACATCCAGCAGCCCCTTATGCGAGAGGTGCAGTTCGAACTGCCACCTCCATAGCCCAAAACCCGGGCCGTCCGCATACTTCTGAATGGGCTGCGGCTCCTTCTGCGCCATGTGCGCACTTGCTACTCTGACGAGTTCTCAGAACTTCACGGCGACGTCCAAGATGACGATCCCGTGCACTGCGGAAGACGTGAACATTGAAGGCGTTCAAACCCGGGGGCCCATAACCCTTTGTCGGGATGAGATCCACGTGGTGCGGTCCCGACGTTTTTCTGATCGTCTCTTGTGGTTCACGTCTACTGTTTTGGGCGAATCTGAGACTGAGCGTGAGCTTTCTGGTCGCCTCACGCTATGTGAGCAGGAATTTTGAGACAGTCAGTTTGCGAAGGGAATAACGTCGTTTTGCGTTAGGTTTTGAACATGGACATAATCACAACATTTATAGAGCTAGTCATGAGCTTTCCAGCGCACAAAACCGCGTGGGATTCGGCCAAGCATAGCTCAAGTTATGCTTGCCGAAGCGCAAGTCTCACCCACCACAGAAGCCTGACGCCGCCACTCGCTGTGGCACCTTCATTCACGTGCGAAGCGCCTTTCCCAAGGCGCATGTCCCATTGCACATGATGTGGGGGTCCCCTGCACTGTTTCCATGCACCCTACTCACTTTTGGGTCGTGTTTGGTGATGGGGTGTGACGAGGTTCGAAACCTGTCCGCGGACCTGCAGTCAGAATTTTGACCAAGTCCCTGAGTAACAAAACGTACTACTGAGTTTCGGACGTCGAGCCAGGATTTTGGCTAAGTCCCTCAGTAANGATACTTGTCCGATTCCAGCGAAACAATTTCCACCGGATTCAACAACTCATCAAATTTCAGGGGCAATCCTCAATTTTTGGATCCGAGTAAATGTCGAGTCGCCAGATCCGCCGGAGCGGAGTTTCCATTTTCTGGCGGCTCGTCAGTGCCTCCCGGCGCCGCACTTGGGCATGCGGAGGGGCAATTTTTGACGTCAGTGTTAGGAGCAAGGCAGAGCTGATGATCTTCCTTGAAGATAATTCTAAAAATAGAGGGGTATTTGTTGAAGCCAAAGAAGAAATGAAGAAGCTTTGGCGGTCGAAGCCATGACCTTGTATTAGTGAGTTACATGGATTTTAATGGTGCATGTCGGTGAAGTCTTCCTTCTCATGTATATTCCACTTGTGCAACTCTTTTATGGTTTTCCTCTATGTTTTGCATGCACACATACCATGGCAATCTATATTGGACATGAATGTACCATACTATTCCTAGTATTCATCACAAGCATAGTACTTCAAAGTGGTTGATGATGGTTAGGCTAAACGTGCAATTCCCAGTTGCACAACAGAAGTAGTAGGTGCAAGGAAGTCTTATGAAAGGGGTTAGGCAACTGAAAGTAGGGCTAGGTTGAAGCTTAAAAAGTGTGGAACATGACCGCCATGTCTACGTTGTTAATCATTTGTGTTTAGAAATCTTCTTTATTTTAATGCTACTTACATCCAAGAGTGTAATGCTCTAGCTGTGTTCATGATTGTTATTGGCAACGCAAACCTTTGTGAAAGAATTTCAGTGATGTGACGTCCACTTGCTTAAGTACATCCTAACATTGAACTAGTATGCCATTAACTCAATACTTGGTCCATAAGAGTTCAAAGGTGTGCTATTGTCCACTGAGCGCACATGAAATTGTATGGCCTCTTGATGGTAGGTAGGCAAGAATGCATAGCATAATGGATAAGAGTGTGGAATTTTCCTCCAACTAAGTATCCATGGTGTTGGTTCCATGAGCAGTGCGTTT
>SZWC01014565.1:61814-74054 GCA_023375785.1 Penium margaritaceum
TTGTGTGTGGGGATCTGTGACTTCTGTGTGGTACGCCTAGGACCAGTAGGGGTCCAAGGTCTCCCCGCCGGGTCGCTTGTGTGCCTTCCTAGGAATCTCCCTGCGGTTGAAGGCTTGGCGTTTTTGGGACCTTGCATGTCGTTGCATCATTGAGTCACGCGACGCACTCTTCTTTGAGTCTCTCACCTACCGTGACCTGACCTCTATCATGTCGATGTCTGTTACGCACGTTCCTACGTGCGAGGCTTCTTGACCGATAGAGGAGTTTGGACCTACGAGCACCCCTCGTCTAGCTGACATATCCGTTGGAGCCCCCTCCACTTCTCGGTCTCCGACTCTTGATGACCCAGCCATCATAACTCTCGGCCCAAAGACCGCTCCATTCTAGCCTGTCTCCACCCTTGTTCCCTCACACCCCATAGGCACCCATGATTATGTACCCATGTCCACTAGTACTCCTGCCTCTATGCGTGATCCTGCATCTACCCCCAACAGTACACCCAGCCCTTTGTCTCCCATCATTTCACCAACATCTCCTCACACTTCATCACCTGCCCCTTTGCCTCACTCTTCACCAGATGTGGTCACAGCTTTCTCAGAGCCAGAGATGAAATCCTTGAGCCCAGATTACTTGCGTGAGCCCGGTGGTCGTCTTCGACCACTGAACTCCGGAGTCAAGCGAGTGTCCGGTTCTCCACCTAAGCCGACCACTCACAGCGTTGCAAGTGGTGATCCCGGCACAAAAGCCCTAGGTGTGAGTGTCCGCACATATCACACAAAGGTAAATCCAGCATGTCCTGTAGGGCACGATCTGGTCACTCGCGAGTTCCGCATCACTTGTGATGCAACAGTTGACCCTGTGGTCGTCCTGCCCAGCTCTGAGGCGTGTGCACTTGCCACTCAGAGCTCTCCCTCGATGGTACCTGATCAGGGTACAATGAGAGAAGCTATCTCATCAAAGGATGCAGGCGCCTGGTGTGCTGCCTACGAGGATGAGCGTTGTGCCATCTGAGAGCATGGAGTTTACGAGCTCGGCGACCTTCCTCCTGAGAGAAAGGCTATTCAGGTCAAGTGGGTCTTTCACAAGAAAGTCAAGCCGAATGGCTCATTAGAACACCACAAGGCTTGCTTGGTCATCACGGGGTATTCCTAGATCGAGGGCATCGATTACACAGACACCTTTGCCCCTGTCGGCCGCATGACCTCAGCTCGTGGTCGTTTCGATGTGATGACTCAACATGACTGGGAACTGCACCAGATGGATGTGAACAATGTGTTCCTCCATGGCTCTCTGGATGAGGAGATTTGCGTGGCTCAGCCACCAGGGTTGTAGGACGGTGACGATGTCTGGCGCTTGCACAAGTCCTTGTACGGACTCAAGCAGTCTCCTCGATGCTAGAACTAGGAGATTACAGGCACTTTGACTCCTCCGGGATATGTATAGAACGAGGCATATCCCTCTCTCTTTATCCGATGCTCGCATGAGCGGTTCACCGCCATCTTAGTCTATGTGGACGACCTTCTGATTGCGTCTCCCTCCATGAAGGTCGTGAAGGATGTCAAGGCGGTTCTCCACACTGCCTACATGATGAAGGATCTTTGCCCTGCAGGGGTGTTTCTTGGCATGGAGATCGTGCGAGAATGCACACGTCAGACACTTCTGCTGCATCAGGCCCGATATGCACTTGTTGTGGAGGAGCATTTTAGTGACCTCCTTGGCACAGTGCCTACAGCCTCCACACCCCTCACACCTAATAGGTAGGATGCCTTCAAGGTGGACGATCTAACACAGCTGGGGGAAACTGTGGTTGTGACCTTGTACCTCCGTCTCATCGGATCTGTGATGTACCTGGCCACTACCACATGCCCCGACATCACTTTTGTTGTTAATCTCCTTGTAGAGTTTTTGTAGACTCTACGTTCTAGAGCCCTTCATGCGACTGTGCGAGTGGTGCGGTACGTGGTCTCCACATTGTACCTCAGACTCTGGGTTTGCCTCTAGTATTCAGTGGTTCTTGATGGCTACACTGATAGTGATTGGGCTTGGAGTCCAGATGGACGCACTCCCACCGGCTATATGTTCTTGCTCAGTGGTACCGATGTGTCCTGGCGGAGCGAGAAGCAGGGTTGCATTGCACATAGCTCGTCGAAGGCGGAGTATGTTGCTCTCTGTGCAGGGGCTGTTGATGCAGTGTCACTGTAGCGCCTGTTCCTTGAGTTGGGCCAGTCAGTGCTCGCCATTGTGCTTCGTTGCGACAACCAGAGTGATCTTGCCATTGCAAAGAACTTTGGTGTTTTTCATGATTGCACGACGCACATTGTGGTTAAGCATCATTTCATGCGTGGTTTGGTGGAGCGACACGTGATCTCTGTCATATGGGTCGGCACTGACATGTAGCGTGCTTGTTTCTTGAGGAAGGTGGTGGCTTGCGCGAATTTCTGGTGCCCATTCGTTCTGTTGGGCTTCGCCCCTTGCCTGGGCGCTATTGAGTGCTGCACGTGTATGGACATGCCAACCATCGGGTCGTTGGGGGGTGTTGTGATTTGTGACGTTCTTGTCATCATGTACAGTTTAATTTTACCTCTTGGCCGTATCCATGCCCGTGCAAGTCCCTGATGCGGACCCAGTGGCGTCGGCTTGTTGTCTCGTGATGGACCACCTACTCCAATTTAACCAACGACCACCCCAGAGTCGTGGATGTTGTCTTGGACCTTTAACAGCATTTCTACAGCCTGTAGGATTTCATTGGTGGACTAGCCGTGGCCCCGATTTGCATGTTTTGCATTACTTGTCCACCATTCGATTCTAGATGCATGCATGTGACCAGTCATGGTATCCGGCTTGAGATCCTACACATCTAGGTTTAGACGACGTAGCCTTCAGACTTGTCTGTGCAGAGCTACGACCAAAACAGTATTTTTCGGCCAGTTTTAGGACAGACCTTGCACAGCCGCATGCGACACCCGCCGTGCGCCGCGATAACTATTTATGCTGTAGACTTGTCATTTTTTATCTGTCTCCAAATGCTATTGAAGCATTCTGACACTTTGACTTGTGTCTCCTAGCCAAATTCTTACCGTTGTGTGTACGAGCTGTGATAATCGTCACTGTCTGACTAGGCACTGACACCTAGTCAGCGGTTGTGTTGCTAGGAAGCTTCAACGCATCTTCTAAAAAACACGGCAAACACTCGCAAAGACACAAGCGACGATGAAATGAGCATCTGGCCGACATCGCTCCGACGATGTGTTTATCGTTGGCGACGAAGTTCTTTTCAGTTTGGCCAACATCAAACTCTGTGGAGCCAGCTATTCAAAACTCAAACCCCGATGGTTGGGACTGTTTGAGATCGAGCGCATGTCAACCCCCGTGGTGTTGTGATTTGTGATGTTCATGTCAACCTGTACATTATACTGTGACCACTCGGTCGTGTCCATACTCATGCAGATACTTGATGCAATCCCTGGTGGCAACGGTGCATCATGTGGTGGCGGACTACCAGCCTGGAACTGACCGACGACCGTTCTAGAGCCTTGGACGCTACCCGGGACCTCTCGTACTTTTTCTGCAGCACGTAGGGGTTTATCGGTGGACTGGACGTGGGCCAAGTTTGCATTTTTTTTATTGTGTATCCACCATTTTATGCCGGATGCATGCATGTGACGTCGTGACGTTCAGTTTTTGATTCTGCATGTCTACGTTAAGATGGCGTAGCGTTCTGATATGTCTACGCAGATTTACGGCTAAAAGTGTGGTTCTGGGCCGGTTTTAGGACAAATCTTGCACTGCCGTGTACGACACCCAACGTGCACCGCGGCAAGTACATATGCCATGGACCTGTCATTTGTCATTTCTCTCTGCAAATGCTATAAAAGCATTCTGACACTTTGCCTTGTGTCTCCTAGCTAGACCCTTGCAGTTGTGTCCACGACTTGTAGCTGTTGTCACCATCTGACCAAGCACTGATGCCTAGTTAGCGGCTGTGTTGCTAGGAAGGTTCCACACATCTTCTCGTGGTATTAGAGCGGTGAGACAATTCTCACCGAGCTGCACTGCAGAGACGCAATAGAGCAGCAGCAGTGAGAGTCACCGCTGCAGCAGATCCACAGGGACCTATCGACGACAACAGCGGATCGCCGCCGACGTCGCTCACCATCACCACATGAGATTACACCAGCAGTAGCTCCTAGCAGCAGCAGACTGTAGTCACTAGCTGTTGCCGCCATTAGCACTGAGCACCAGCATAAGAAGGGCGGCAGCAGCGGTGGTAGCAGCGCGCGGTGACAGCAGCAGCGTGCGGCGGTAGCAGCAGTGCGCGGCGGTAGTAGCACAGCAGCAGCACGTAGCGGCAGCAACACAACAGTAGCGCAACAGCAGTGGCAGCACCACAGCAACAGCGCAGCACCAGTGGCACCAGTAGTGGCAGCAGCAGCACTACAATAGCAACAAGGGTAGCATCGCGCGGTGGCGATAACAGTGTGAAGGAGCCGCACCGTCCAGTAGTAGCACCAGCGCGCTGCTGTTGCCACGGCCGCGCATGCAGTCGATTGGCGGCTGCCCCGCTCGCAGCCCACACGGCTGCTGCTATAGCTAACGCCGCAGCAGTAGCAACAGCTGAGCAGAAGCTGCGCAGCGGCTTCTGCTTAGCTTCCGCGCGGTTGCTACGGAGCGGCCGCCTGCTCGCGTAGCAACCGCAAAGGTTGACCAAAAAAGAGAAGAAAAGGAAAAATAGGGAAGGCAAGCTGATGTCAGCATTTTTCTTTCCTGACATCATCATGTCATGCTGACTTCAGTAACTTCTTGCTGACTTGCCTTGGTGAAGTTTTTTGTCGGAGGGTCAAAATTTGCCAGCGTCTCAACTCCTCGAGAAACGGTCACATTTCTATAATTCAACCACATTGACGTCTTGGCCCATAATGAGCGGCGACATGGCTTTGTCCGGCGAGAAGGGAAAAAGGGTACTAGATCCCTTTTCTTCCTCCTCAGGGGTCATGAGCCCACGTTTGCAAGCTATTGAGGACCTATGGAGCGAGCAAGACAAGAGGCGTCGTCTGCAATGGGAGCATACTGACGCCATCCGTACACTCACCAAGCTTCTTTGAGGACATTCCATGACTCCACGATAGACTTCTAAGGGAGCGGCCGGGATCGCACCCTCTACACACTAGTCAGCTCCAACACCGGAGACAGGAGCTGGAGCCGACCCGCCAACTCTTGCTCCTTGGGACGAGGATCCAGACATGCCAGGCATGGAGGACGACTCCCCCGAGCGCGAGATTCTTGTGCTTGAGGAGCGTCTTCGCCAGCTTGAGACGAGCTCTCGGTCCCCACACACATCCAGCTTTCCCGAGTTTTCATCGTCGCTTGACCTCCACCCCGGCGACTTCCCTCTTTCCAACGTCTTTCCCATCCCTCGTCCTTCCCAGCCTGTGGTTGCTCTCCCTACAGAGCGGCAACCCAAGGACTTCGAAACGCCGCCCTCACGATATGTCAGCGTGGACGGCTTTGACTACTGGGAAATCCTCTTTCAGGATTGGGCCACTTCACAGGGCATGTGGCCCTACTACCACAGTCTGTATCAGACTACGGACCGAGCTCAGGTGCTGACAGCGGCTAGGGCAATGCGTGGACTTCTCTACCCTATGCCGTGCGAGACCGTTGTCGACTTCCGCTCGTTCCTTGGCGATGCGTGCACATGCAACTGCGCTGATCCACGCATGGTTTCGGACCTAGCATTGCCCCTAATTACTGCAAAGATGCACGCCATCCGCACCGCGTACATCCGTGCCCTTCACGCCCTTTGTCAGGGGCATGCCGAGCCTGCAGCCGACTACTGGCCCCTTGGGACCTCAGGAGGTATACTTCTATGGGCGCTCTGCACGATCATGCTCAGAGTTTGCCTTGAGCACATAGACATCTTCACGAGGTACAGCGACACCGTGCTCGAGCCTTTTTCGACTTCACTACAGCTTCTTCCCTGGGAACACAAGCTCTTCCTCTAGGTGACTTCTGCTCGTGAGGCACCGGTGGCTAATCAGGAGACCTCCATTGCTGTCGTAGTCATTGTATCACTACCGACGCCCCTGGCACAGACTCCTCCATCCTCTCTCACGTCCTCCTCCTCCCCTTCCACCCCGATTACATCGACTCAGACACTGGGTGTCGTGGTAGTTACATAGGGGAAGAAGGGGCAACGGAGGCGTGGCTCGGGCCAGCAGCAGTCGTAGCATCAGCCATCATCGGGCAGTAGAAGTGGACGCTCCATTTGCTGCTACAACTGTGGAGGCGCCCATCGCTACACCGAGTGCCAACAGCCGCTCGACTGGGCACGGATTTCTCAAGGGCTCCAGGCTGCGCATGCACTATGGTCTACGTTGAGCATCACATCCTCGGGATGCGACCGACCACGCCCGGAGTAGTTCTCACCTTACCACCGCCAACCAGCGGTGACCCAGACCCACGTGACTGTACCATCTCCAAGCTTTGACACCTTCTGGTGCTTCGCTTTCAGGGAGGTGCAAGTGTGTTGACATAACCGGGTGGTTCACAGACTGTGTGTATGTCTGTTCGTGTGGCTCGGGATGACTCGTGTGGGGGGGCACAGTCGGCAAGTGATGACGATGGGTCTGACTGTACGGACTGCATTCATGAGTCTCACCTTTGTGCCCTTCGTCGTTCCTCCCCACCTACTACCCAGCATCAGTCTGAGGCCGAGTGTTCCATTGCTCGTTGTACATTGACGTCTTCTACTCATGATTCCAGTGGCACTTGGATCATCAACTGCAGTGCCACTCATCACATGACCTGTTGTCATAGTGATTTCGTTGTTCTCGGCCCTGTTGCGTCTGTTCGTTCCGTCCGCACAAGCACTTATAAGTCCTTGCCAATCAAGGGTATTGGGGTCGTATGTTTTGATGGTCCGTATGACCCCCTGTATCTTTCCGAGGTGATGCTTGTGCCTAACCTTGAGCTCAGTTTGTTTTCTGTACGTGCTTGCACACTGATGGGACCCTATGTGGAACACACTGCACAGTCCGTGACTGTGACTGCCATTGACACTCATAGCGTTGTTCTTCGTGCCTCTGTTCTGGATGACCTATACCGTGTCTCTCCAACTTCTGCTCCTTGCTCCTCCTCCCCTTCCGCTCGTGTTTTTGTCATTGATGTTCTGTCTCCTGAGCACCAACGATTGCTTCATCGCCACCCGTGTCATGTAGGCTCCAATACTATGTCGAAGCTCATTCGGCCACAACCCGCTTTCGGTCTTGACCTGGCTTCTTTTGAGAAGCCACCCAAGGCCGACTGTCTCTTCGGTGCTCAGGGTAAGATGCATCGTTGCACCTACCCTGAATCCCATTCATGCGCACTTTTCCCTCTCGAGTTAGTCCATTCAGACCTTCTTGGTCCCCTACCTGTCGAGTCTCTGTCCGATCGGGGCCGATACGTCCTGACCCTGACTGATGACTTCACCCAGATGCGGTGGGTCTGCAACCTGCGCCAAAAGAGTGATGTCGCTCTTGTAGTTCATCTCTGGCTAGTGATGGTTGAGCGTCGATCCTCCCACCACACGCTACACACCTTCCGCTCGGATCGCGACGGCGAGTTTCTTGGCGAGATGGACAGCTTCTTCGCCGAGCACCGGATTTTCACCAGGTCTCCGCTCCTGTTACTCCTGAGCAGAACGGTGCTTTTGAGCATTGGAACTGCACCATCGAGGATGCAATTTGCGCTATGCGGTCTGAGTACGGTCTTCCGAAGTCTTTTGCTTTTGAAGGCTTTGCGTACATGACTTGGGCCTAGAACCACCTCCCGCACTGTCCTCTTTCGGACCACGTCACACAGTATGAGCTCTGGTTTGGCCACTGTGCTGACTTGCACCTCGCTCGCATCTGGGGATCCTTGGCTTCTGTGTAGTACACCGAGGACCAGCAGCGGTCCAAGGTCTCACCGCGGGGTCGCTTGTGTGCCTTCGTCGGCATCTCAACGTGGTCGAAGGCATGGCATTTTTGGGACCCTGCTCATTGTCACATTGTTGAGTCTTGCAATGCGCTCTTATTTGAGTCCCTCACCTACCGTGATCAGACTTCGATCATGTCGTTGTCCATCACACATGTTCTTGCGTGTGAGGTTTCTTGACAGATGGGAGATTCTGCGCCTTCAAGCACCGCTCGCCAGGCTGATGTGTTCGTTCGAGCTCCCTCCACTTCTCCGACTCTTGATGACCCAACGATCATCGCTGTCGGTCCCGAGATCTCTCCAGCACCACCGGCTTCTACCCCTGTCCCCTCACATCCCACAGGTACTCATGATTCTGTACCTGTGCGCACTCCTGTGACCGTACCTGTGTCCGCCGACAATCTTGCCTCTGTGCGTGGACCTTCCTCAATTGCTCCTACTATCACACCGAGTCACGTGTCGCCCACACCTGCATCTCCTCGTACAGCATCACCAGCTCCCTTGCCTCATCCCTCCCTAGTTGCGATTGTAAACGTTCTTGAGCCTCAGGTGCGCCCCTCGAGCCCGGGTTACTCCCGTGAGCCTGGCGGTCGTCTTTGACCATTGGACTCCAGAGCTCAGCAAGTGCCTGGTCCAGCACCCAAGTACTCTGCTTGCATCATTGCGAGTGGTGATCCCGGTACAATAACCCTAGGCCTGAGTGTCCGCACTGAGCACGCAGAGGTACATCCAGCGTGTCCCATAGGGCACGACCTCGTCACTCGCGAGTTTCATGTCACTTATGATGCACAAGCCGGCCTTGTGGTCGTCAGGCCTAGCACTGAGGCGTGCACTCTTGCCACGCAGAGCTCTCCCTCTATGGCGCCTTACCCGGGCGCACTGAGGGAAGCTATCTCGTCACATGATGCTGACCCTTGGCGTGCTGCCTATGAGGATGAGCTTCGTGCCATCCAAGAGTACGGAGTTTACGAGCTAGTCCACCTTCCACCTACGAGGAAAGCTATTCAGGTCAAGTGGGTATTTTGCAAGACAGTGAAGCCGGATGGCTCACTAGAACGCCACAAGACTCGCTTGATCGTCAAGGGGTACTCTCAGATTAAGGGCATCAATTACACTGACACCTTTGCCCCTGTCGGCCGCATGACCTCAGCTTGAGCTCTGTTCGCTGTAGTGACTCAGCATGACCGGGAACTGCATCAAATGGATGTGAACAATGTGTTCCTCCATTGCTCTCTGGATGAGGAGATTTACGTGGCTCAGCCACCTAGGTTTGAGGATGGTGATAAGGTCTGGCGCTTGTACAAGTTCTTGTACAGCCTCAAGCAATCTCCTCGATGTTGGAACCAGGAGATCATTGGCACCCTCACTCGTGCGAGATATGTACAGAGCGAGGCAGATCCCTCTCTCTTTATCCCAAAGACGCCTGAGCAATTCTCCGCCATCCTGGTCTATGTCGACGACCTTCTGATCGCATCTCCTTCACTGGAGGCCGTGAAGGAGGCCAAGGCTGTCCTCCAGACTGCCTATAGGGTGCAGGACCTTGGTCCTGTAGCGGTGTTTCTTGGCATGAAGATCGTGCGAGACCACACACGTCGTACTCTACTACTGCATCACGCCCAATACGCACGTGTTATGGGGGAGCACTTCACCGACCTTCTTGGCACAGTACCCACAGCTTCCACACCTCTCACATCTGACGGGCAGGATGCCCTGAAGGTAGACGATCCCATACAACTGGAGGAGACACTAGATAAGACCCTGTACCTCCGTCTCATCGAATCTTTGATGTAGCTGGTCACTACCACACGTCTTGACATCGCATTTACCGTCAACCTCATTGCCCAGTTTTCGTAGGCTCCACGTGCTAGAGCCCTTCACGCGGCTGTGCGAGTAGTCCGGTACGTGGTCTCCACACCTTACCTCGGACTCTGCTTTCGCCGGCAGTGTTCGGTGGTCCTTGGCGGCTACATTGACAGCGACTGGGCCTGGAGCCCAGATGCACGCAATCGCAAAGGTTACGTCTTCTTGCTCGGAGGGACTGCTATGTCCTGGCGTAGCAAGAAGCAGGGCTGCATTGCACGTAGCTCATCCAAGGCAGAATACACTGCTCTAGGTGCAGGGGCTGCTGAGGCGGCATGGTTGCAGCGCCTGTTTCTTTAGCTTGGCGAGTCAGTACCCGCCATTGTGCTTTGTTGTGACAACCAGAGTGCTCTTGCCATTGCGGAGAACTCTGGTGTCTTCCATGCTCGCACGAAGTACATTGCGGTTGAGCATCACATTCTGCGTGATCTGGTGGAGCTAAACGTGAACTCGGTCATTTGGGTTGCACTGACATGCAGCGTGCTGACTTCTTGACAAACGCACTAGCACGCTGAAATTTCCTGGTGGCCATTCGTTGTGTTGGACTTTGCCCCTTGCCTGAGAGTGGTTGAGTGTGGGGTGTGATTGTGTCTTTGTCACATTTTTCGCCCCACCAATTGTTGTACTCGTCTCTGTACTGCACGCGTAAGGACATGCGTACCATGAGGTCATGGGGGGTGTTGTGATTTTTTATGTTCATGTCGACCTGTACAGTTTACGATGACCGCTCGGTCGTGTCCATACACGTGCAGATCCCTGATACGGACCCTAGTGGCACCGGTGCGCCATGTGGTGGCGGACTACCAGCCTAGAGTTGTCCGACGACCGTTCCACAGCTCTGGACACTACCCAGGACCTGCTGCAGTTTTTCTGCAGCACGCAGGGGTTTATCCATGGACTGGCCGTGGGCTCGATTTACATGTTTTTGCATTGTGTATCCACCATTTGATGCCGGATGCATGCATGTGACCAGTCGTGGCGTCCGGCTTTTGATTTTGCAGGTCTAGGTTCAGACAGTGTAGCGTTCTTATATGTATGCGCAGAGTTACAGCCAAAACACTGGTTTTGGGCCGGTTGTAGGACTGATCTTGCACTGCCGCATGTGACAACCGCCGTGCGCGGCTGCAAGTACTTATGCCATGGACTTGTCATTTGTCTCTCTGCAAATGCTATTGAAGCATTTTGACATTTTGCCTTGTGTCTCCTACCCAAACCCTTGCTGTTGTGTGCACGACTTGTGACTATCGTCACTGTCTGACCAGGCACTGATGCCCAGGCAGCGGCTGTGTCGCTAGGAAGCTTCCACGCATCTTCTCACGTGGTTGCGCGACTCAAAACTCCCCAATACTATGCAAGTTCATCTGATGTTCCATATCAGCCGATTCAAACACTACCAAGACCCCAAAGAGAACTTCCCCGGCAGGGATACCCCCCTCCCCCTCCTCTTCGACAAGTGGATGAGGACACGGAGTACGTCATGGAGGACATCCTCGACCATCGCCGATGTGGCAAAACGGCAAGTTGCACATCTACAACGCCGTGCATAATAGCTTGGAACTCTACGCCAACCTCCGCAACGACGATCATTTGATGGACGGATACTACCGCCGCCATCGGGTCACATCTGTGTGCGTGCCTGGACGTCATGGCTAAAAGAAGGGGAAGTGTTACGTAGCAGACGTACACGAGTCCCTAATCTTTCCGCGTTGGTGTTTCTACCATTAAACAAATAGCTCACCGTGCGTCGAGTGCTCGATTTTCACTCCGAAAGTTGAGGGAAATTCGGCCAACTGCCCTCATCTTCCGGCAAACCTTGTCGCACTTTCTGACAACTCGGACCACTTTCAAGAATGGTCAGAAGTGTCACGGCGTTTTGATGGACTTCTCACCACATCGAGACATATCTAGATTTACAAATGTGAAACTTGAATCTTCACCTTGGATCCTCGAAGGCCCCCGATTTCTTGACAGAGCTTCTCAAATCCGACCACTCACGACTAGACCTTACCTTTCGCTCGACGATCGACCCAAAGACCTTAACTACGTCTCATTTGTAACTGGACAATTGAATTTATGTGTGCGATGATTTTGACGCTTATCAATGGAGTTAAGTTACTGCTAATTACAAATTTCTCGAGTGTCCCAAATTCTCAATGGTGTCTTGCCTCCCAAATTTCTACCTGTTCACCATCTACGCTCCGTTCGGCATAAAAGGGTAGGAAATACACACAATCCAACTTTTGGGGAAATCCCTAAATGTAAAATTTTACCTTTGTTTTGCCTCTTCTTTGATTTCGTGATGGAACTAACATATCATGCACCTCAGTTGCTCCTCCATAAATCGGTGGTCATGCAGCCTCTCCTACTCAAGTCAGTTGAGTTCAGGTCTGCATAATTCATAAGTGTAATCGCCTCACCATCTT
>SZWC01014566.1:13349-42814 GCA_023375785.1 Penium margaritaceum
GTCTCTGCAGCTGCTGTCTCACGTTGACGGCGGTCGACCTCCTCCAACGGGTCCCAGACGATCCGCTGCAGCGGTGACTCTCACTGCTGCTGCTCTGCTGCGTCTCTGCTGCGCAGCTCGGTGAGATCTGTCTCACCGCTCTGATACCATGAGAAACTGCTAGGAAGCTTCCTAGCCTTGCTGTTGCTGACGTGGCGACACTGTCCAGTCAGCTGATGCACTAGCAAGCAGGCAGGTGCAAGAAACAGCAAGGATCAGGCTAGGGAGACGCGCAAAGTCTCATAAGCTTCAATAGCTTAGTAAATGCAGAGAGAAATGACAAATGACAGGTCCAGGGCATAAATACCTGCCGCGGCGCACAGCGGGTGTCGCACGCGGCAGTCCTAGATCTGTCCTAAAACCGGCCAAAAACCACTGTTTTGGCCGTAACTCTACACACACATGTCAGAATCCTGCGCCGTCTGAACCTAGACGTGCAGAATAAAAAAACGCACGCAACGACTGGTCACATGCATGCATCCATCGACTGACAGCGAGTATATAATGCAAAAACATGCAAATGGGTCTCATGCCCAGTCCGCCGAAAGGCGCCTGCAAGACGTAGAAGGCACAGCAAGGAGTCCCGGTGACATCTGGGGCTCTGGAGCAGTGGTCGGTCACCTCCAGACCGGTAGGCCGCCGCCTGTCGTCGCGCCGGTGTCACCAGGGCCGCCTGCCTCAGGGATCTGCACGAGTATGGACACGGTCGAGTGGTCACAGTAAACTGTACAGAAACGACACAAATCACAACACTCCATAAGTCTTGAGTTGGTGCTGTGGCCACCACTTGACAACTTGATGATGTCACCACCACTGTGTGCCCAACGCTGCATCACAATCTTGCACCACAGAGCCTCAGTCCAGATGAATCACCTGCAGTGATAATTTGTGTGTTTAGAGTCAAGAAGTCACTTGCGTGTGTCACAATAATAACCAACACTCCCCCATGACCCACAGACGAACAGTCCACACACACATGAGGCGAGGAGCATGTCACAAGACAACGAAACACATAGGAGTCATGTCAGCCAGGGGAATCACGAGAGCGCACCAGTCCAACAGCATGCACTGCCGTCTTGAACATGCCACTGCTGAGAGCTTTGGTAAGAAAGTCTGCATGCTGTTGACGAGTGTCGACCCAGAAAACCTTAACTTCTCCAGCAGCAATGCGCTCACGTACAAAGTGATGCTCAATGTTGATGTGCTTTGTGCGAGAATGATGCATGCCATCGTGCTCGGCGATTGCCTTTCCACTTTGGTTGTCACAACGCAGAGTAATACAGCGAATGGGAACACGCAACTGTTGCAGCAGGCGGGACAGCCACACACTCTCACACGACCTACGCCAAGTGCCACGTACTCTGCCTCACTAGAGCTTCGAGCAACGCAACCCTGTTTTCCACTCTTCGATGAGACAGTAGTCCCACCGACAAGGAAGATGTAATCAGTGCGGCTACAAGCATCAGTGTCATGAGCCCATTCACTGTCTGTATATCCGTCTACCACCACAGAGGGCTGAGAACGGTAGTAGAGTCCCACGCGTTTAGTGGAGAGTGCGTAGCGGACAACACGAAGTGCAGCCTCGAGATCTTTCTGGCGAGGCTGTTGGGAGAACTGGGCTAGGAAGTTTACCGAGAAGGCCACGTCCGCCCGAGTGGTGGTGGCAAGGTACATAAGAGAGCCGACAACACTGAGATAGTCGGTGACATCGACAATCTCCCCCAGCTGCGTTGAATCAAGTGACTTCAGTAGGCGCTGACCAGCTGGAGTCATCGGTGTGGATGCGGTGGGAACGTCAGCAAGTAGGGAGGCAAAGCGCTCCCCCAGTGTACGGATGTATGCGGCCTAGTGTACATGCAGAGTGTGCCGCTGACGGTCATGCTCAAGCTCCATCCCCTGAAACACTCGTGCAGGACCTAGGTCCTTCATCTTGTATGTCGACTGCAGCAAGTCCTTCACGGACCGAACAACTGCGGAACTGGGTGAAGCAATGAGTAGGTCATCTACATAGACGATGATGGCCACAAATGACTCTAAGGGAGCACTCAAGAAGAGTGTAGGATCAACCATACTGCGATGGTAACCTCCCCGCTCAATCGTGGAGGAGATCTCCATGTTTCAACAACGCGGTGACTGCTTGAGCCCATAAAGGGCCTTACGCAGTCGCTAGACCTTGTTTGTGCCATCGGTGAAGCCCAGTGGCTGGACCATGTAGATTTCCTCGTCCCATGCAGGAAAGCGTTGTTGACGTCCATCTGCTCAAGTTCTCAGTCGTGTAGGGCCACAAGGCTCAACAATGCTCAGGCAGTGGTATACCTCCCGACCGGTGCGAATGTCTCATCGAAGTCAATCCCAGGGATCTGGTAAAAACCCTTAGCTGTGAGGCGAGCTTTGTACCGATCGATTCTCCCATCGGGCTTCAGCTTACGCCGAAGTACCCACCGGGCAGAGACTGCCTTGCAGCCTACAGGGATGTCAACAAGCTCAAAGATGCTCCTCAAGGGCTCTGAGCTCCTCCTGCATGGCCCTCTCCCAGATATTAGCATCAGCTGCCGCACGAGCCTGCCGGACAGTAGTAGGTTGGGGGGGAGAGTGGGAAAGCCAGAGGTCGCAAAACATGCGACAACAGAACCGGCGGCGGAGGACTCAAGAGCACTGTGGAACTGATGGGCTACAAGAGTGTAGCCGACTGCCGAGTTGGGATGCACGACACTCATAGATAGGCCAAATGCATCAAGGCCAGTGGGACCAACTGAGGGCCCAGCAGTGGAGGACGATGCGCTGGAGCGAGTGACCCGCTGAAGGTTGAGAGGCTTTGGACGGACAAGCAGAAACCGACTTAGTGGGCACCACAGAGGAGCGAGAACACCCACAAGAGGAATGAGAGGACTGCGACGGCTGAAGGGCACGCAGTCTCCCCCCACGGGTGTAGGGCTCAGGGCCAGAAGTCAGAACCTGAGGTGCTTCTCCTCCAGTGACGTCAACCACCGGAGGGGACTGTTGTGCCGACTCTGGAGATGAGCTGGGGGTAGAATGCATGGGGGACTGCGTGTGGATGGATACCAAGTCTAAGGACTCGAGACCGCCAGAGGTCGGCTGAGACGACACAGAATTCGAGGAAGGTTGTGACGCATCCGACTCAGACGAGGTATGAGAGGACGAAGACTCCGAGGAGGAGTCCTCGTCCTCACTGTCCGTGTGAAAGAAAACAGGGGATGATGTGTGAGTAGGAGAGGATGACGCACGGAGATGGGAGGCTGGAATAGACACACCCCTCCCAAGCGGACATAGCGAGGAGAGAGAGGAAGGAGGAGGGACATGGGACAGGTCACGAGGAAAGACATCCTCAAAGAAGAGGGCGTTACAAGACTCAATGACACGAGAGCGGTCAGAGTCCCAGAAGCGCCATGCTTTGGACATGGCTAAGACACCAAGGAAGGTGCAAAGACGAGCGTGAGGGCTGAGTTTGCTTTCGTGAGAGTCTTCGGGGAACCAGACAACAACGACACAACCCCAGACGCGGGCGAGGCGGAGGTCAGCCCGACGGCCGTACCAGCGCTCGAAGGGGGTGACGTGACGAGGGAGGGGGCCATGGGGAACACGGTTCCACACCCAGGTCATGTAAGACATGGCTTCGAAGGATAAGGCGTGAGGGAGAGAGGACTCACTGAGAAGTGTACGGACGCCGTCTGCAAGGGTGCGGTTCCAGCGTTTAGAGACGCCATTCTGTTGGGGTGTGTAGGGAGCCGAAGGTTCCATACACACCCTGCGAGAGGTCAAGAAGCGGGCAGTGGGGCCCATGAACTCCCCACCACAGTCACAGCCAAAGACTTTCAGACGACGACCACAGGCAAGTTTGGCCTGAGGTAGCCAGGACTCAAGAGTAGAACAGACGTCACTCTTTTGCCGAAGGGAAAAGACCCAGCGCATGCGAGAGAAGTCATCAGTGAGACAGAGGGCATAGCGGCCACCTCCCCCCCCGAGAGCATCATGAGCAAGGGGTCCCATGACGTCCGCATGCAAGAGGTCCATGGGATAAGACGTGCGGGATTCGGACGTGGAAAACGGGGATCTGTGCATTTTGCCCTGAGCACAGTCATGGAAGTCGACAGGACAAGGGACAGGGAACGTGTCGGCATCGAGACCATGAGCAGGCTTTTCCAGAAGCAAACTGTCAATAGCAGCAGTGTGAATGTGGCAGAGACGGTGATGTAGCAGTTGTGCGTGTGCCGGGGAGAGGGAGCGTGCCACATGAACAAGTGCGGCGGAAGCAGGATGTGGTACAAAGGAGGGCACACGGTACAGGCGGCCATAACGGGTGCCATGCAGGAGGACACGGCCGGTAGTGCAGTGCAAGACAGAGGCAATGCCGCGTCTGGAAGAGAAGTCCATGCCCTGGTTATCGAGAGTCGTAACAGACACCGGACTGAGCTCAAGAGCAGGGACGTACAAAACATCCGGCACGAAGAGTTCCCCCCCAGGGCCAACGAAGCGGACAACCCCAACACCCTGGACATGCAAGAGTTGCCAAAAGCCAGTGCGGACAAAGGAAACGGAGCCGACAGGACCCAGGGAAACAAACGAGGAACGACAAGATGTCATGTGGTGGGTGGCTCCTGAATCAAGAATCCAGAAGCCACCCGATACGCGTACAGATGCAGGGTCACGGCTCACAGCGGCAACGGCGAAGCGAGGAGGTAGGCGCTGGCCACAGGAAGGAAGACAACGAGGGAGACTGTAGGACTGCCAATGCTCAATCCACGGGACATCAACGGGGGAACAACCCTGAACATGACCCGACGACGGACCACGGAGAGACTCATCCACAGCACACGCAAGCACCTCCTCAACCAAACGCACACTCTCACCTCCCTGATCACGGAGGTGTCTCTGGTGGACGGCATGAGAGAGAGTAGAGTCTAGCTGGCGGTCGTCCTCAGAGATGATGACGCCAGAGGAGGGGCGCTGAGAGGTGTAGGCAGACGATGTCCACGGCAGAGGAGAGTAGAAACCTGAAGGGGGTCCGAAGTAGACAGGGCGACCAAACACAAGAGGCCAACCCCAGGGTGAGGGTGGAGGCGGTGAAGTGAGGGTGGTGTTGTAGACAGCGATTGTCGGAGAGGACGATGAGAGATGACCGGCGGGCACGGTAGAGGTGGAGGAGCGAGAAGAACCACCACGAGTCCCTGTCGAGCGTTCCCAATGCACACGCATGGCTGATGCAAGACGGGCATCATCGGGAGGCACCGGGCACTTGGGCGCCGCATGGCCGGTGGCACCGCAATTCTAGCACACTGGAATTGCGGTGCTAGAGAGTGCTGGAGGAGGAGGATGAAGATGCAGCGCTGTCAGAACCGTGACCCTTACCACCACGCCCTGAGCCACCGCCACCAGAGGCACCCCCCCGACCTTTGCCTTTACCACCCCCCACCCGACCACCCCGTTGTGAAGCGAGAGATGTGGCTATCGTGGTGGACGTGGTGGTGGAGGATGATCCAAAAGTGGAAGAGGGGGAAGAAGGGAGTGCAGTGGCAGCTGCAGCAACAGCGGCTCAGTGAATGCGTTTGTTTTGCAGCGAGCTCCACTAATCTGTCAGACGTTGGGAGGTAAAATCCCACAAAGCTCCAATGCCACACGGTGCATCAGCAGGGACAGGCATGGCAACGAGGTATTCAAGCTCAGTGGCCTTCACCTCTCGGAAGATGTCACTGAGTTCCGGGATGAGGCCGTTGACGATGGAAAGAACAGCAGGGAGCTGTCGAGGGGCGCCATTGCCAAGGACGCGGAGTAAGCGCAGACTGCGAGCCCAGTAGGCGTCAGCAGTCTCAACAACACGCATGGATAGCGTGTTGAACTGGACGGTGAGCACACTTTGAGCTGCATGCCCAGTCACTGTTGTGCGACGTTTGATCAGTGCATAGGCACCAACAAGATCAGTAGTGGTGCGGCGTGCTGTGTCGGCATTGGAGGACCCGATCTTGTCAGTGAGATCGTCGGGTCCGACACGAATGAGAGCACGGACAGCGCGGGCAGACTCAGACTCAACTAGCACAAAAGGTGGGTTAGCAGAGGAGTTGGACTCATGGTAGTACTCCCAGAGCTGCTCCCCCTGTGCCCAGGCACTGAATCGGACTTCCCAAGAATGGAAGGTCAGATTAGACATGAAGTGAGGTGGGTTAGAGTCAAAGTCTGGTTTGCGCTGCACTGAAGGAGCAAGAGCTTTAGATGCGGCGGCGCCAGCTATGACAGCGACTGCAAGAGGGTCAGAGGAGGATGAGCCAGCGGTGGCAGATGCGGAAGCGGATGAAGTGGAGAATGCAGCAGCGATGCCTGCAAATGGTGTGCTGCGCAATGTGGGCTAGAGATGGTTAATGACCCAGTCTGTAATGTGATCTGCAAAGGTTTCCTGATCATCTTGCTCAGCATGCAGCTTGTCCTTAGCATTGCGCTAAGCAGTGAGTGCATCCTGCAGAGTAGTTCGATCACGCTGCAGTTCAGCCTGCAATTCCGCGTATTGGCCATCGTCAACTGGCATGTTGCAAGAGATGTGACTCTACCGAGAAAATTTTGGCAGAGTTTCCCTTGCCCCAATGGGCGTGGGAAATATGGGGGTGAGTACGTTGGGAGTCTGCTGCAAGGAAACAACCTGGACGCACAAACACGCCAACACAAGGGACAGGGAGAGAGGGGGAGACCAAGCTCACCAAGCACAGCGGCGCAAAGAGAACAATGGCAGAAGGGCAGCTACAACTGAGGAGGCGACAACTGCAACAGTAGCAGATGCTGAGACGATGAGACAGGCTACTCCTGTCAATGCGATAGCTGACAGGGTGGAGATGGCTGCAATAGTGGAGACGAGCAGTTGGATGTGACGAGTTGCAGAAGATGAAGAAGAGAGAAAAGGTGACGCATGTACAGTGGAGATCTGAATGGAGGCGACGGCACTAGAGAGCGTCGTAGCCGCTGCACCTGCTGACGATGCAACTGCATCACCTGCTGCAACAATCTGGGTGACTATGTGGATGACAACAGCCGCCAGAGGTCCCTGGTCAATTGCAGCTGCATTGTAGGCCTCAATGGATCTGCCAGTAGTAGTGCTGGCAGGTGCACGTGCAGTGCATCCAGTGGCTGCAACGGTGGAAGCAACAGCAGCTCTAGACACAAGTGCAGCCCGTAGTGCAATCAAAATGTCGGGGGGTGAAGACGAACTTGACTCTGTAGCTGATGCTGCTGGGGATGCGGCCCGACGTGAAGTAGGCTATCCGGATGTAGCTGACGCAGAGGATGGTGCTGCACCGCGAGGAATGGCACGACATCGCTGCTGGCGGGTCCTATAGGCAACGGGTGGTCTCACCGGTGATTGGAGAAGTCGATGACCACGCAATGGAGCTGTGGCTGGTTCGTTCTGTGTTGTCGGCGAGTCGTCGACGGCAGACTGACAGTAGGCTGCGTAGACTCTAGCGTCCTCCCGTTCGTAGCAGCCGGTGGGATCATAGTCCTCACCGGGGTAATACCCCAGACTGTTGCGATGAACCCTCAACCACACCTCCCTCTCCGCCCTCTCCTCATAGTATGCGATCTCGTCATCGATGCGAGCACGCTCACGCGCGGTCGTGGGCGAAGTGGGGACTGGTTTGGTTGCAGGAGGAGATGCCAGTGCACTAAGTGATTGGCTGCCTGAATGGCAGTCTGAGGTACTGAGAAAGGCACAACTGATGGAGGCTCACGGCTGATGCCCACACTGTGGCATGGTCAGCTGCTATTGGTGATGCTGCTGTAGTGGATGTGTCGGGTGCTGTAGTCAAAGTTGTGGGCGAGACGGGCACCGTGCACAATGCAAGAGAACCACGTAGAGTACGGGTGCGATGTGTACTGTTGAGAGAAGTGTGCACGCGTGGCTACTGAGAAACAGAAGCGGCGGTCGACATGGCGGTTGTGCGTGTGGAGGTAGAAGCTCGGCAGAATGAGAGAGGACGGCGGCGAGAAGTGCCAAAATCGTAGTCGCAGTTGTGCATGAGGAGAGGACACCACGTAGAGTACGGGTGCGATGTGTGCTACTACGGGGAGTGTGTACGCGCTGCTGCTGAAATAGCGCGAGGTGCAGCCAATGTGGTTGACATGTGCGCGGAGGCAGAAGCTCCGCAGAGTGTGTGGGAGCGGCGGCCAAGAAGCGTCGGTGCCGTAGCTGAAGCTGCACCGTGAACTAGGATAGCACACCATGTAGATCACGGGTGCAGTGCATACGGATGCAAGGTGCAGTGATTGCAACTGCGGCCTCTATCCACATCCGTCGTACATGAGCTGTGTGCACGAGATCACCCGCCACGTGGACGTAACCCAACGAGGCCTCAGGACTGTCTCGGCGAGGAAGGGAGTCCTCTTTGCTCTGATACCATTAGGTTGCTTTGGTTGCTAAGATAAGCAAGTAAGCAAATACGAAAACGGTGGGGGTGACACCATGGATCGGGGGTAAGCTCACGTAACGTACGAGAGAATGAGTGTACGAACAAGGCAAGTGAGCGAGCAAGGAGCGAGCGGAGTGCTAAGTGCCGGCTGACCGGGCCACCCACGCAAGCCTCTTGACGTGGGACCCGGACGCCACCCAAGGTTTGAACCCGACCCTGGAGTGAGCGAGCTCCAGGCGGTTTCTCACACGCCGGTATAAACCGGACGTGGGGTCCCCAGGGATTAGCAACCTGGATCACTACGCTAGAAACATGCAAGTGAGTCAGAATTCAACCACATCACGAGCATGCACTCCTGCAAAAGTATCCCCCATTTGGCATGTAGAGTATGACCCATCACTACACTTAGGCTCTCCACAAGTCTTGAGTTGGTGTTGTGGCCACCACTTGACAACTTGATAATGTCACCACCACTGTGTGCCCAACACTGCGTCACAGTCTTGCACCAGAGAGCCTCAGTCCAGATCAATCACCTGCAGTGATCATATGTGTGTGTGTAGAGTGAAGAGGTCACTTGCGTTTGTCACAATCATAACCAACATGGATGAGGCCAAAAAACCTCGTGTTAGTGGCCAGAAGGGCTCTTGAGGTATGGCCCACACCCAGTTTTTGCCTGTAAGATGACCCACATGCGTAGAATGGTGGCCACTGTTGTGATGTGGGCCATCCTTGATTGTTTGCACAGCTTATTGCGACCACTCGGTAAAGTCCATTCTCTTGCAGATCCTTGATACCCAACCCAGCTGGCCCTGGAGTACCGTCGGGCGGTGGCCCACCCCGTTGCTGTTTTGTCAGTCCCGAGACCTCTGGAATTGATGCCAATCATCGACAGTTTCAGCTTCACTTTCTCAGCTCTCTTGTGTTCGCAGGAGTTTTCACGGAGGACCAGCTCTTGGGTGTTGTTAGTAGATGTAAGAAAGGCAAGTGACCTCTTCACTCTGTTCACAAAAGCACACTATCACTACAGGTGAACCTATTGAAGCCAAGCTCTCGAGTGTAGTGTTGACGCACACACGATGGACCATGCACTGTTGGAGACGCAGCAAAGTGCAAGTGGCGCTCACAACATCTGTTCTGCATCTACTTGAGAGCCTGATTTTTGTGATCAACATAACATGCGTGTTTCCTACTCAGCATGGCATGGAGCAAGCATGGTCAGGAGCATCCACCCACATACACTAGTGGTTGATGTGGTTGACGCTGATTTTAGTCATGCATGCGTAGAACAAGTGATGCTGGGTTGTTGATCCTTCGGGAGCACACGATTCGATTATCTCGGCGTGTGAAAATACACTAGTGGCTCATACATCGACTGGTCTTGACTCAATCCCTCGGTGACGTCCGGGACCCACGTGGAGCCTCTCATGTGGGTGGCCCGGTCAACCGACCTCGTCAACTTGTTTCTCGTTACTCTAACTTCTGAGTACAAGCAATCTCTCACTTGTGAGTAAGAGATTGCTCCATTCTCGGTCCTCTGTCATGGTGTGTGTCTCATGTCTGTCACATCCCATGTCCTAGCATGGTTACCTACACCGGGTCACTTTCTCTGTGGTCCTTGCTTAGCTTAACTATGTACGGCTCGTCTTTGTGCATATGTTGCTTCTTTGCACTTGTCATTCGGACACGTGAGTGGTTTGTATGTTTGCCAAAGTTTTACTAGTTTCTTATCTGGACCCCCTTGGTACTTTGGTACTATTTCCCATCAGCTTAACAATGCGTTACATGGATGTTCGCACCTCATGATCAAAGGGGAGGAGTATTTATCCCTCTCTTACTCATACTGTTTATTGACTTCTACCTTTTCAAGCATTTCTTCACCGTCTCTCCACGTTTTCAAGAACCATCTATCACGTTGTGTTCTGTGCAATGTACCCTCTCACGCCAAAAGTTGCTTAGGGTTTCTCCTATCCCTCATGGTATCAGAGCACTAGAGAGACTACACTAGTCCACCTCACCATACATCATATAATAGTAGCGGCAACAATTATTTCTGGGCTGGGCTGGGCTTGGTGGGACGTACACATCCTAGCAAGGTGGAGGTCCTGAGCTGAAGGTTCACATCACCCACATATCCTACAGAGCCGGAGGCAAAAAGTTGCCAAAATTTCTCGGCAGCTTCCCTTGTCGTGGTTGCCATCTTGGCAACGACGTTGCACAACAATCGTGAAATGAGCCACCATGGCAGTAGCAACGGCTGCAGTCGAAGAAGCAGCAGCTACAGATCTGAATTGCCCGAGTCCTGAAGGCTGAAACATCAGGTAGCGGTCACAACTGCTCTCACAACAGCTGAAACTATCGCATTCTGCAACACAAGGTTCAGTGGCCCTCATCGAAGAAATAGCATCTGCTATCCTCACGCTGATTGGTTTATGAGTGCAACACCTCCTACTACTGCACTCGGTAGCAGCCGCATGAGTACGAGCTATTGGTAACCTCAAACATTACATCATCTGGCAGCCATAGCAGAAACAACCTCAATAGCAGCATTTGCAGCTTGTAGCAATAGCAGCCATAGCAGCACGCGTGGCATTTGCAATTGCACGTAGCAGCAATCAACGGAAGCAACCATCGTAGTTGAAAATTGCAGGAGAATCACCATCCGTAGCTTGCAATAGAAACATCCATAGCAACACACGTGGCATTTGTAGCAGTTTGCAATAGGAGGCACCAGTAGCAGCCATCCTAGTTGCGCGCTATACATGAGCAACATCTACTGCAGTAGCAGCAAGAGCGTACAAAGCGGCCAGGAAGTTGCATCGTAGCTTTCTCTCGCTGCTCGTCGGCCTGTCAGGAGCACATTGTGGCCAACAGGCTCATGGTCAATGAACCCGTTGAATGAAGAGCTTGTTGATCACAAGCTTCCATCCTAGCAGCGATGAGCTTCATACTCGCAATGACAAAAAAGGGCGGCCCACCCTCTCGGCAGCCAACTCTCGACGACCACCCTCGACAATCGCCTTTCTTTTCTTTTATTGCTTTTATTTCATTTTTAGAAATTATTTTATCCATCTCTTTCACACCCCTCTTGGTCGAGACCCGGACACTTGGGATTTTTCCTTGTGTCTCGGGAGACAACCATTCATTAAATCAGAACTGGGGAATTTTTCCCACCTCCTCGTAAGCCTACATTTTGTTTGGCCTTGGTTTTTCATTTTTGTTCATACCCACATTGGTCAAGATCTGGGTACTCGGGGTTTCTTTTTGATACTTCAGGAGAATCTATGTTCTCCAACTTGTGATCCAAGGATATGCACATCTTGTTGTGCACAAAAAAAAAATGTGGGGAAAGACCCTTCTCAGGTTCTCCCATTTGTCCCATGCTCTCTCACAGTTGTCATTTCAGAAGCATCGCGTCATCTGTGATGCCACCTTCCGGCGCCTCTTGGGCACTATCCTACTCGAACCTGTCATTCTATGGACCACCTTCGACAGCCTTTACTCCTTCGTTGTGGCTGTATACATCAACCGCCAGTGCATTCCGTTCCTCTTCTCGAGCAGCCACGTCAGGATCCTGGCCATTGGACTCGCGGTCGTCCGCCACACTCTACGGTGCTTCTTCCCCATCCTCCACGCAATGTCCTCCTACACATCCTCCCTTGGACTTGCACACAAATTCTCCTTCATCGATCAGTCATTCCCAGCTTCGACCACCACATCCCTCTTGTGCTGTGATCTTGGCGGTTGGGTCTAGCGGTCAATATTGTTAGTTGGATGGATCCCTTTGGGGATCATTGTAGGGCAGACCCGGTGCAGATGATGCATGGATTGAGGATTAAAAGCATGTCATGTGTCCCCATCTTCTGGCCCATTATTTGGATCTTACATTGCTGTATGTTGCCTTTTCAGGTATTGTCGCTCCATGTCATGTCTCATCTCCTATTCATGTTTCTTGTGGTTTTGGTTTCTTGATTTTTTATCCACTCATCACATGGTGTCATCACATGTCGCGTTCATGTCGTTGGGGCCTATCCGAGGACATCCGTTTTGTCCGCACTGGTTTAGGAAAGATGCTACCTGTCCAGGGCATCGGTGTCATGTGATTCGTTGGTCCATCAGGTGATGTCTTTCTGCTTAATGTGTTATATGTTCCCGTGCTTGAGGTGAGCCTGCTGTCTATCACTACCCTCAAAGACCAGGGTATGAACTTTGGTATCGCATCTTGTGGCGTTGGCACTATTTTTCTCTAGTCGTCTAGCCGTGTTGTGCTCCGAGGCCTTTGTTGTGAAACATGATATTGTGTACCTCTGTTTTCACCTAGTGTGTCCACCACTATCATTGCTCATGTCCATGTCTCCTATTCACTTTCTTTGCACATATGCACTTGCTTCATCATCGCCTATGCCATGTGAGCTCCGTTGTCATTCACAGCTTGCCACGCCATCAACCTACCACTGGTCTAGATGTTGCCACTTTCTTCGTCCTGTACACCACTGATTGCATGGATTGTGTGCAAGGAAAAACGCGTCATTCCCCATTTCATGTGTCCACTTCTTGCACCCATGAGCCTCTCGCTCTTGTCCATGCCGATTTTTTGGGACCATGTCCATTTGATTTCCTAGGTGGTGGTCATTATGTCCTCTGTCTGACTAACGACTATTCACACTTTCGTTGGATTTTCCCCTTCTGTCAAAAGAGTGATGTCGGTCCTAAAATCGAGTCGTGGCCTATTTAGGAAGAACGTACTTCTCCGCATAAGATACTAGTGTTTCGCTCCGATCATGGTGGTAAGTCATCAAACCCAGCGTTTGCTTTCTTACGTCAGTTGGTGTTCGATTTGGGTCTTCTGCCCCCTGTACTCCTTATCAAAATGGCGACTCTGAATTCTAGAATCGTAGCCTTGCAGATGGAGTTCACACTATAATGGTCAAGTCTTGCTGGTCTGAAGCTTTCGCTTATGAAGCTATGAAGTACATGACTTGGGTGTGGAACTGAGTTCCTCATGGACCGCTTCCATACCATGCCACTCCATACGAATGCTAGTTCTATCATCGCGCTGACTCGTGCCTTGAGTGGGTTTGGAGAAGCATTTCTGGTATCTGGCTTCCTGAGGACCAGCGCAATGGGGAGCTCTCTCCTTGCGAGCGTCTATGCCCATTCCTTTGCACCTCGCTGTAGTCCAAGTCGTGGCATTCTGGAGACCCAAAGTTTCGTCGTGTCATTGAGTCACGTGAGGCTCTCTTCTTTGAGAGTGATTTCAGTTGCGACATTATCCATTGTGTCCAATCCCTTGGCCCGCCTTCACGTGTTGAGCACACCTCTTGGACCGGATGGCCCTCAGAAGGCCCTCCTCACTCACCTATGCCACTCATGTTGCCTGCACCCTTGCCACCTTGGTCTGCAAACCCACGTATACGTCGCTCCCTACACCATTGCCTACATCCTTGGTACCTACATTATCACGTGTCTCCTTACCTACATCTGCATATGCTTCTGCCTCCTCATCTGCACTAGTGTCATTGCTCATGTCATCACCTAGTGCCATGTCTACCTCCTTGCCGATATGATCTCCTGCATCTTCCCCTACGTGATCATCGCATCATCTAATGCCTCTCTTCTTCACCATGATCCCCTACTGGTTCCCTATAGTAGACCCAGAAGTCCCTCCGTCCTCGTTTGTCCCTGCCCCACATAGTTTGGCTCTGGATGGTCGCCTTTGTCCCTTGATGTCCTCCTCTCACTCTGTTCACTCTCCCGGTGAATATGTGTTCCCTCATCTTTTTTTCTCGGAATTGGCCCGTGCCGCTGATCCATTGGCTCCTACCACCAGTATGGATGCATTTGGTCTGGCTGCGTCCGTCGTCCAGTCCAACTGAGCAGTCAATCACTACCTCATTGCGCATGAATCCTTCCTTGATTACATAGGTGTTGGTTCTCGTCTCATCATGTGTTCCATTTCTATTGCTATTGCAATCACTACGCATGGCAGCCTCATGTTCCCGTCTGTTCCTGAAAAAGTCCGCCAGGCTCGTTTCACTCCGGATGCAGACCTCTAGGAGCAGGCTTTGCGTGAGGATTTCATCGCCATCACAAAGCATGGCGTTTATGAGAAGGTGGACCATCCACCTGGTCACAAAGCCATTGCCATCCGTTGGGAGCCCAACGACATGGTTGAGTGCTACAAGGCTCGCCTCACTATCAATGGTTTTTTTCCAAGTGTTTGGCCTGGACTTTGATGCCACTTTTTCCCCTATGGGGAAGTACATCACTGCCAAGCTACTCCTAAGCCTGGTGGCTTAGCATGAATGGGAGCTCCATCAAATGGATGTCAACAGCACGTTCTTGCACAATTGACTTGACAATGATACCTACTTCGTTCAGCCTCCACGTTTTGACGATGGTACAGTTCGAGCCTGGCGCCTTCACAAGGAATTGTGCAGGTTAAACCAGTCCATGCGCTACTAGAACCTCAAGAGGTTCGAGTAGCGCATGGACTGCCTTAACCCGCTCAAAGCCTTGCGATCTCACTCTCTTCGTTTAACGATCCATCAGCACCCTTCATCACCATATTGACATACGTTGACAACTTCTTGATTGCCCTATGAGTCCTCACGATGTCTAGGATGTGAAGAATATCCTCCAGTTTATGAACAAGGTAAAGGATCCCGGTCTTTTTCACATGTTTTTGGGCATGGAGATTGAGCGTGACCGTCAGTGACGGGTCTTGCATGTGCATCAGGCAGGGTACATTTACACTTCAAGGGAGCGTTTTACTGACCTGTTGAATATTATTCCCCATGCCTCCATGCCGATGACTCCCGCCAAGGAACACATCCCAAAGACAGCCGACCCACTCGTTCATGTCACAACGTACCTCCGGGTCATCGGGTCCTTGATGTTCCTTGGTACCACCACACGTGTTGACACTAAATTTGCAATCAAATTCTTGTTCCAATCCTCCGAGTGTCTGCATTGCCTCCATCTCGAGGTGGCATTACGAGTCATACACTATGTCATGTCAAATCCATGTCTAAGCTTGTGCTTTTGTATGCCGTCCTCTTTCATAGTTGATGGGTACAAGGACAATGGTTTTTCCCAGGAGTGCAATGCATGCAGCTGATCAAGGTATATCTTCCTCATTCGTGGTACTAGTGGTTCTTGGAAGAGCGACGAGACTGTGTTGTATGTAGCTTGACTGAGGCCAAGTACGTCACCTTGGGAGTGTTGGAAATTCTGTTCCAACGTGGCTCTGACCGTCTAGCACGTGCACGGCATGTTTGGGCAAGTTCGGAGATGAAGCGTGAGCTTTCTGGTCGCCTCACGCTATGTGGGGGAGGGTTCTTAGACAGTCAATTTTGTGAAGAGGGTAACGGCATTTTGCATTTTTTTGTACATGGAAATGATGAGAACATTTATAGGGCTAGTCATGAGCTCTCCAACGCACCAAACCGCACTCAATTCAACCAAGCGTAGCCCAAGTTATGCTTGCCGAAGCGCAGGTCTCACCCACCACAGAAACGCCTAACGCTTCCATGGTGCGCACACGCCGTGGCGCCTTTCTTCACGTGCGAAGCGCCTTTCCCAAGGCGCAGATCACATTGCACGTGATGTAGGGGTCCCCTGCACTGTTTTAACCCACCTCCCCCACTTTTGGGTCGAGTTTGGTGATGGGGTGTGACGATGTTCCAAACCTGTCCGCGGACCTGCAGTGGGATTTTTGACGAAGTCCCTCAGTCACAAACTGCAGGATCCGGTGGATTATCGACCGGACGCCTCGGCAGACCTTCCGGAGAAAAATCTCCAGACTTCTTCACTTGCTGTACCGCCGCGCTCTGACATCGCATCTTCGACCTCCGCGTCTGTAGGCTCCTCGTAGTCAAGGAGCGGGAACCACTCCCTTGCTGTGGAGTGTTCCCAATGCTCATGTCGATGCTGCTACTGTTGAAGCTCTACTGCAGCTCCCCTGACAGCTTCTCTGGCCGCTTCCTCTGGCATAAGCCAGCAGCTTTCTCCAGTAGCTTCCTCCAGCAGGATCGCGGTGCTCCTGCACCCCTGTAACTATGCCCCCTGTGGACATAGCTTTCACTGCTCCCGGCTGCTCCACGAGCGTGCGCATGGCCTCCTGCCACAGCCACCTCGCCCTGCTGTCGTTGGAGTTTGCGACTGCTTCGTCCCGTGCTGAGCCGCTCCATGGGAGACCGCAGCTCTCTGAGCTGCCTATCCGTTGCGCTCTTGCACGTCAAGCTTGCCTGCCGCATGGTGCATCCCTCCTCAGCTTTGCTTTTGCGTCTTGAGTCTACACCCTGTTGTTGACGGCCCTTGCATCCTGCACCCCTTCAGCCCTCTGCTTGTGCGACCACTAGTCGAGGTGGCCTGGTGCATCCACTTGCACTTGCCGCCACTCATGGTCCCTCAGCATTTGCATCAAACCTGCTGCATGATATGGCCCATTTTGCCACCCGTCTGCTTCTTGGCGACCTGGCGGCTGCTGATCCCTTGTTGCCGATGCTTGCCGATTCAACCCGCCTCTTTTGTTTTGAGGCATTGGAAGCGCTTGCCTCCAGCTAGCCTTCCATTCCAACGAAAGCCGTTAATAGCGCCACTGCTGCTACTCCATCCACTGCCATTGGAGCCGTTTTGCTCCATCCAGATCATCTTGCATTCTACAGCACCCTTGGCACGTCCCCGCTTGGACCCAGCGTGAGCCTTGTCACATCCACCCGTAGTGGACTGCTTCCTTGCCTGTTGGCGCAGCTGAATTCTCTTGCTGCTACAAGTGCATGCATCACTTGGTGTTGTTGTTGCTCAACCTGGTGGCGCCTTCTCTCCATTGAGTGTGCATTTGTTGCCTGGACTTGACGCGCACGTGCCGACCTCCCGTCAGCACTGTCATGTCGCACTCCAGCTCTACTACACTATGAAGACGCTTGAACCACCTTTTGTGGTGTGATTTTTTTTGTTGGTTTTTGTAGTTGACTTGAACCAGGAAATGCCTTCGTTTTTTAAACATGGTGCCAGCTCCCCCTGTTTGACACGCCCGCTGCACCTTTCCCGCCACAGTAGCCGTTTTGCTCCACCAAACTTGGTGTTGTGGCGGCTCGACCAGCTACTGTTCATTGGGGGTTGATGAGCCTGGCCCCGTTCTATTGCGTGCTTTGTCCCACCATGCGTCCACTGCAACCCTCCTAGCTGACGATGCGTGCGGACATCCACAGCCTCCTGGGCTGAGTTTTGAGCCGGCTGATGTCGGCGCCCTGTCGTGGTGGTACTGCTGCACTGTTGCGATCTGCTGCACATGTGCGTGCTCTGGCCCCACACCGATGTGTGCTCTGCGAGCTCCCTTTTGAACTCGCCATGTTTCAATGCCACTTGTGTCGTTGATCCAGCACCGCTCCGCTTACCCGTGGCAATGATGCGTCGCGCCCAAAGCCGACGCCTCTCCTGCCAATCATGGAGCTTGACGAGTTGAGGCCGCCCTCGCTGTTTTGCGTGCGCCTCCCCCTTATAGTAACACCTTGCACTCTCCTTCTCTCCACCGTGAACGCGGTTATGGTAGCTCATGAAAGCCCCACCTACCACTTCCTTGTGGATGAGGACGAGTACCTCCCTCCATTTTGTTGCATTTCTCCACCTCTTACCCCTTGGGAATAGTTTGGCGACAGCCCTCTTGTGGTTGCTTCCTCGGGCAGCTTCCGGGTCGCTTCCTCTGGCGCTGCCAGCAGCTTGTCCCGTAGCTTGCTCCAACCAGCTTTCCTGCGCAAGCTCCGCCTCTCTGCTCCAGCTAGGTCAGTGGTGGAGATAAGGCATGCCTCCCGCATGCCACCCGGCCGTCCTCGATGACGGCTGATCGTGCTCCTGAATTTTGGAGCATCGAACCACTGCGCGTGATGAGTGCGGACCCAGTGTGTCGTCCTCCTCCCGAGATTTTGGCGAGGTCCACGACTTCTACTGCGCACGTCACCCACATGTGCCACAACATGCCACCACGCCATTTAGCCCTCCACGTGGCACCATGACAATTGGTGCCCGTTGGACGCGTCTCGCTCCCCATGTCGTCGTATCCAGCTTGATGGTGGCCGATGTAGGCGGATGAAGACGCCTTCCCGCACCCTCTCATGGTCTGCTGCTCGGTTTGTCGCACTCCAGTTGATGCGTGAAGGGTCGCCTTGCCGTTGGACAGGGCCACCACGAGCGCCTCAGTACTGCAGGCAGTCATGCCGGCATGCTCACAGGAGAGATGCGCGTTCCACTGGGTTTGAACCAGGTTTTGGGTAAATCCGATCACTGCCGCATGTGCTAGCCGCCATGCGCCGCTGCAGGAAATTATTTTGTGTGCTTATCAGTTGTTATTTCTCTCTAAGTATTGAAGCCATTCAATCTTATATGATGCGTGTCTCCCCCAGCAATACCCTTGCTGTTCTTACTTTGGTCATTACCTGAGCGACACCAAAGTAGTCAGTTACAAGGCAGCACTTGCAACCTTTGATTCTTTGCGACCTCCGTCCTGGCAGCAAATAATGCCTCTGATTTCAGTGGGGGTGTGCAAAGGGGTATACCAATATGAAACACACCAATGTGGCCATCCAATGCCTTTGCACCTGCCTCAAGCACCGGCAGAAGAGTTAGGTCAAAAAGAACCCGAGCAAGAGACTCCCCCTACCGCACCGACCTGGAGCTCTCTAAGATGGTTGGGTAACTGAGTCCAAATAATACCAGCTGTGCTAACTCTGCACAAAACTGTCAACGGATCATAATGTAGCTCCCTAGGTCTCTCTCCCTCATTGCTTAAAATACGCGGTTCCTCTCAACCTCGTTGAAGGCGTTGCAGATTTCTAGACAAAGGAGCCAGAAGGACAGAATTGCCCTAACCCTTCTCACCAATAGAGGTGGCCCCTTGGATAACCCCACACTAAAATAGAGCAGCTGAAATACCTCTCACACCCTCTCCTTGTCCCGCTTGAGCAAGAGTTGACCTGTCAAAGGGATTAATACCTCCCCAACTGTCATGGGTCATATGCCATTCTCCTCTGTCTCTCCCTTAAATAGGGGGATAAACCTACTCCGACCAAGCCACCTGCCACAGATACCGGCAGGTCTCCTTGTAGGATCATTCTTATGATAGTTGTGAGGCCCTCCACCCCTGATAGCTAGTCTGACGTGAGATCCCGTAGTAGATCTGACATCAGTCCATCAGGTCCCGGTGTTGAATCCCTTGGCACGTCCCAAAGCGTCTCCTTCACCAACTAGTCTAAGATATTGATCATTGCCTCCTAATGCATGATAATGGTGTTAAACCATAGGGCTATTGGGGACTTTGCTGGAGGTTGTTGCATCTGGAGGGCCACATGTATCGACTCGGACCCTGTGGCTGGAGGCGGAGAGTACAAGAGACGTATGGGAGGACCCGAGTCTCCTCCATGGTAACTATAGTGGCAGAACACCTGTGTAGCTGGGCCCCTGGTCATGACTGATCTCCTACGGAGAGACGAGTAGTAGGGAAAGAAGGCCGAGTCACTATGTACACCTCATTGAAAAGCCCGGCCCACTCCCCTCTCTCCCCTCTCCCCTCTCCCCTGCTCATAATGCATAAGAATGACCTGGCTAGCCATCAAACAATCTTTCCATAAACCATGAGTATGGCCTCTCCCTCCACCCGGTCCTGCTCCTGCTCCCCTACCGGCCCCTAGATGGGCCGTCCCTCTCAGTACCATCCCGAGCTGTCGTAGCCATTGCTCACCTGTTGATGGCTTGTGTTGTAAATGGTCATTCTTGGTGACCGTACGGCACAACAACACCTGAATGTGGAAAAGAGCCATCCATTGTAAGGAAATATCCTCTAAAAAATCCGTCTTCAAGGACATAACCGATGCACTGCTCGAAGATAGCGGAAACCCGACGACCCACCTCCCCAGAAAAGCAGCCTAAGACCCGTGAAGCCAAAATGTACAGGTATGACCCATCACGCCTGGCCCCTGGTGTCACAACACCCAGCTCCTTCCAACACACGGAATCAAATCCCAAGCCTTAGAGAAAGAGACTGGCTGGAGTAGGCTCTGTGGCTTTCTTCTGAGTCCACCCAAAGTCACAAGACCACACCAAGAAAGATCCCCCGCGCTCATGTTTTATCTAGCATGGACCTCGTATTTCCTAGAATAATTATTTCATGGTAGCAGAGCATAGGAGGACTGATGAGAGCATCAAAGTAGCAAACCACATATGAGACACGACTGAGAAGTACCACATAGTGCAACTTAGGGAGAAACGTGTGGGAGCGGAAAAACTTCTGCGATGGCAAGAAGGATGGCTAGAGTTTAAGCATTAGGAACAATGGTCCTCAAGTAACCATCGGGTGTTGCCACACCTGTTGTATAGGTGGCAAAAGTAGCAGCACCCCAGGAGACAGCCACTGCTGAGGAGAAAAAGGCGGACCCCACTCTTCCACAAGTGGCTATGGAGTGTGAGTCAACTCTGCCAACAATGAGCAACGTACAATGTAAAGCAAGCATTGTGCAGAAGCAGCCATATCGTGGCAGCCATATTTTGAAGCAATTATAGTATGCAATCTATAATTCCTTCGGAACATTCGTGCAGTTGCAATGATAACAACATGCGGTTGCAAAGTTATGGTACATCACTAGGAGTATTAAGACATAATAGTAACAAAAAAACAACAGTAGTATCAGCAGTCTTGCAAAGTACTAGCTTGCAATGGTAGCAACATGCAGCTAGCATGCAACACAGTGAACTACAATAGTGGAATTGTGCATTAGCAATAACAACAGTGTGTAGAAGTAACATTACATGAGTAGGATCAGTGAGAAAGCTACGTTTTTTACTGCTAATGATCACTTACATCAATGACCCTCTGTGTCTGCTTGTCAAAACCTCTCATCAAGGCTACCATTGAGACCCATCCACGCAGTTCGCGTGGGATGGCTCACCCCATCGAAGGTTCAAGAAAAATAAAACTGATATTAAAAAAACATCTTAGGAGTTTACTCGAGGAAAATAGGATGATGAAGGAAACTCCCAGTAATAGGTACCTGGTAAGAAATCAAAAGGGGTATGAATTGTTCCCTTTTTCCATTTCTTTTATCTTTATCCCTCTTACTTGCACAAGCTTAGTGTATTCCACCATGCGTTTGCCCAATTCTTGGTCCTTTTCTTGGTTCCTCCATCACTACGATAACACATTCGTTACCCTCACCTCCATTATCTGCACTAATCTAGCATAATGATCAGTAGCAGGGACCACCATCATGTAGTTTCCTTGGTCATGGGCTCCCGTGGTCCGTTTCTACACCGCCTGAAGTTGTTGTTTTACTACAATCAACCCCATCACCAGTTGCCTCCAGACACGGTGACCTTGTCTGTCACCAACACCACCATTTCATGGTTTTTCTTGCCAGTCACTTCTATGGTTTGTTTCTATGCTACAACAAGAGGACGCTTTGCGCACCTACCCCGGTCATCAGCCTGGCGGCATGTTGTCTCGGTAGTCTGCCCCACCATCTTGTGGTTCTTCTGGCCAGCCTCCTCAGCGGCCGAGAGTTCCGTCACCAGATGACCATGCTCTTTACGCCTTGCCATGCAATGAGCCTAACAGTGACTGGGCAGACTACATCATGTGAAAGACACCAATCACCTTCTAGTCCATTTTAGTATATAATTGTACTCACTTTCTCAACCATGAAAAACTAGATGCATGCCTTTTTTGTCCCAGAGATAAAATTATTGGAAAGTGCATCTTGCTATGCCCAAGAGTACAAGACCTTTCTTACCGCCTACAGTGTACACATCATAACCTTTCTTTTCATCGTCTAGCGGGCCCCATTAAAGTTTTCGTTGACCCCCATAAACGCTGCTTAGTTTGTCATCTGTTCGTATGTCAACTTATTTTTCAAGAACCCTGGGAACGTTTGCCAAAGCACTTAATAGGCACCTTGGAATCATCTCACCACGCATTCAACCATCAAGGGCAAGGAAGCTAAATCTTAGCTGCGAGCCCTAAAGCCATGCTTTATCCACTGAATTCCAATAGCACTTTTCTGATTAATGAATGAAAATGTTGCATTCAGCTATATCGCTAATGCTACATTTGGTGGAAACATCCAGATTTCTACCCATTCCTTGCTAGATGATGTCCATGAGGGATCGGGCTTAACATTTGGACTGCTTGAAATCCTGCGATAGCTTCCTGTCTCATTTGGTTATGACAAGGGGCCATAAAAATTGTGTCAGGTCTCAAAACCAAGGTGACCCATCTCTCAGACGCATACTCCATATCTTCTTAGTAGGTAACCCTAGGGATATTGTAAAAAGCCAAGGCTCAACTTGCGGCATACTACTGTGAGGCATTTCATACACTTTAGCAACCTGTGGATTTCAAATAGAATACACAAGGTGTGGTATCCTCTTCCCTCCCTTTCCGCCAAGATCCGTCCTTGGCAAACACCAGACTGCATTCAAGCCTTACGGGACTGTGATGGCACCCTCCATACATATTTTGATGCCATGGACTCCATCGCTTTGGATTTTTCTCTGATTCATTGACAACCACCCCCAATCTTCCGGATTGCCTCTTCCTTTGGTCTTTACAACTAAAGCACCTTCTGCCTCATGTATGTGCCTCCTTACGCACCCATTACCCACCAAGAGAATGGGTTTTCATCCTCTTACAAGTGTCTGTTGAAGCTGTCGGGCCAGATGGGTTACCACGGCAAATGTATAAAGCATTTGTTTCCCAAATCTCTTCCCACATACTCCATAATTATGCCGCTCTCCTCGATGACCTTGCATTAGTTCCTGACTTTGTGAGATGTGTTACCACTTTGCTCTACAAAGAAGGGGACCCCTACAACATCAACAATTGTTGCGTAATATCCTTATTACAAGGAGACTACAAGAGGACTCACCTCCTACTCATCGACAACCACACCCGAATCCTTCAATCCATGGTGTAGTATACCAACTACAAGAAGAATCACCTCTTACTCATCGGCAAACACATCCGACCAGTTACATCGTCGCCTTACTCTGCTCCCTTATAGTGTATCCATTTTCTCGATAACATGGTCAGTTTGTCCCTCAGTCCAGCCGGGGAAAAAAAGAACCGTGTTATTGAAAGGCCGAAAGCCACAATCACTCTGTAGACCGAATCTCCTGATCATGTCCACACAAAAGTTGTCACCATCAACACGTACCTCGACCAAAAGTTCTTTTTTTAGTTGTATGTATGGCCCCCCAACTCCCGCACATCTTAACCCAATCGAAAAAATCGTGCTCACCTTCCTCTCATCTAGTAACATTCACGACCTTTCCACCACATGGATACGATTCTATTCCCTCTCCATCGCCTCCTCATCCAAATCCGAAGACGGCCTTAACGTCCTATGGCCCTCACTCTTGGTTGCAGCCCAAGTTGCAACTTAGGGATATGTTTTCTGTCCCTTGGAGAACACCAATGGAAGAGCACAACTCCCTTCACTCAAACTTTCACCAAAGATGGGCACTTCTTTCTCTCTCACAGGTTCTTGGCCCGATGAAAACTTCCTCCTATTCATCCGCATTTGATGTCCATGTTCAAAACACTCTCTTGCATCGGAATCCACCATCCCCCCTCCCTACCTCCTCTACGAAGAACTCGTCAACAAATTCGCCGCTTCCAATTGATTCATTCTCAAGATGGATTCACCCCCTTTTGGTGTACTCCACGCTGAACATTGGCTACTCAAAGAAGAAATATTTCTAGGCAAAGTATTCTTGATAAGGGACTCCCTCCTTCCTCCGTCTTGCACTCACGCTATCATGGATCTTTTGGAGTCTCTTCCATTCTTTTGGGTTCGCATGTTGCAAGCGGAAACCTCATTCATGCATTCCCTCTCATTCCCATAGTACTTCACCTTGAAGGAGCTCACTCGATCCACACACTCCATAATCTTCTTTGTCCCTGCACATTCAAAAACTGAGCCTCAAATTTTCCAGATCCGGCCATCGCTCAACCTCCACTCTCACCCCTAGGCTCGCCATTAGATAGCGGTAGGCAAAACTTCAACACTCGCCTCTATAGAAGATTCTAAATCGTTTATCGACATTCTAGACATGCCTGATGTCCCTACATACAGAATCACCCACCGCGCTCCTCCCCTTAAGGTATAAATCTGATTTCTCACCCCACGTGGTTGTCGACCTTCCCGTAAGGCCAACTGGGAAGAGAAATACCCCCACAAAGTCTTCCCATGGCCATCCATTTGTCGCAAACATGCACACTTGCCATCTCATCTCTATAGTCAAGATTTAATGACCTTAATTATATCCAGTTCAATCCAAGTGTTGCAAAAAACTCTCTTCATGAATCCCAACAAACGAGGACTATGCCCTTTTTGTTTTTAGGATGAAACCATAAAAAATTGCTTTCTCCTTTTTAAAAGGCTCCACTGGATTAAACAACTTATCACAAGGTTATGTCATGAATTTTCCACTGACTTACCCTTACACCCAGTGGAACTGCTTTAGGATCCTCTCGAACCTTTTATTTATAGGATAAATTGACAAAATAATACTGGTTGAGGCTCTGATCCCATAAGAGGTGTCGTGCTCCTCCACGCATCGAAAATCCGAACCTGCCTGGTTCCTTGCTTACCGGAGGCTCAAACCTGGCTGCGGTGGTCGAAGTTCTACGCCGACCTGAACGGCTGGACGGGTTGCTTTGACGCCCGGATGATCCATGCCGTCAACGATTAAGAAAAGATTGTAAAACTTGTTTTGGCGTGACTGGCCTCGCTAACCTTGCAACACTCACGATGGTTTGAAGTTGGGATTCGTTTTGTCTTGCATGATCGATAATAACAATCTAGTGTGAACTTAATGTGAAGAAATGTGAGAAATATTGTTCTTTGGTATCTCCAGGCCGTTCGCAAGGTCGCCGTTAGGGCGGCCTAAGCCGTGAGCCTTTCACGTCAGGTCGGATCAATCTACCGACCAGGTTGACCGGCGGATGAAAAGGGCGGTCATCGCTCTCAAACAGGAGCTCGCCATGCATACGCATCCTCGACGTCGCCGAATGTCGTCGCTTCTGGTCAGGTCGTCGCCTCGCAAAAGTTTGCCCTTATTTATAACTCATCATGGATGGTTATCCGCTTTGCACTTTTCCACATCATTTGACATGTAATTTGGCCAAGAAAAATTCCTCCATGATCACGAATTTCACTTTCATCTTTCAGTAGCACCACATACGATTCAAATCCTAGACTTTCATAGGTCACAATAGCTATGATTCTTCGAGTCTGACGTTTTGTCCTAATGGGCCCTTAAATTTATTGATAAACAATTCTGAAGCTGGTTTTTGTTGATAAAGACATTTCAGAGTCCATTGGGAGGGAAACAATGAGACTCAGCCTGCAGCCTTGCTAGGTACAAGAATCGGGGGCCGGGTTTAACCTACGGGCGGTTTTGGTTCCTAAGTGGCCGCCCCGCCCCAGTCGGTGACGACAAGCGGCAAAAGGAGACTGAGTGCGTTCATGTCGTTTCCGTATCTTTTTTTGGCATAGCACGCCAACTATGTGAGAGCCCGCAGGACGTCGCAACGTCTTTGTCGGCTGTACATGCAACTGAAACGCAAGGGCAGGCACTTTTAGGTGAGCTGGAGCCTAGGTTCGAGGAACAAACAGCTTCATTAACTTCGACAATGCCATGCTTTGCAATCAAGTTGCAGCGATGACGTAGTCGTGGGACCACGCCGATGCCAGGGATCATTGCGATAGCGAAATGCTGAGCACGTTATGCACGGAGGTTGTCTTTCCTCACAACAGCAATTCATTCCCTCGCGGAATCTACGCCTGAGTACGTGTCCATCGAGAAGTGGCGGATGTCGGTGGGTTAGCTTCCTTTCCGCCTGCTCTTTGTCGTGTAGCGATGCTGGGCAACACGCTACCTGCCCCTTGTGCCCTCGAGCAAGCCGGGCGCTGCGTCGCTCAGCTGTAACGACGATGTCGCTACGCTGAAAACAGGACTGAAAAATATTTTTGCTTTTTCCCTTGTCATCCGTCCGCTCGTTGTCCCCCTTTGGACGGTCCAGGGCAACCCAGGCAACCTCCAAAGCAACAACGTACACAGCGGGGCCACCTGCCACTTGCGATTCCACCACGGGAAGAAATGAAATGACCAAGCCCAAGGCGCGCTGCCATCAGGGGTCGCACGACCGACGCCGCTGCCCCATTTTCGTGCTCGTGCTCGTTCGGGGCTTCACAAACGACAAATGTTCGCGAGCTCGGGCCGCGTACTCCCTCCAGGGACCTCCAAGAGCAAACGATTTCCCTTTTGTTTGCAAGTGGGCAACGTTTCTGGCTAGTCATCCTCGTGCGCTTAGCCACAGCTTGAAGTCCCTATTGCCCCGCGAGCCGAACCCGCTTCGTGCATCCGTGAAAGGCCGCTGGGAGGCAGGTGTGGGTAGTGGCACAGCCCGCGCTTGTTTTGCGAGGCGAAGCAGGTTGGCTTGCGGCCGCGGCCAACACGTCTGCCTCTACGTCTGGAAGAAACGCATGATCGCGCTGTCGTCAGTCGGTGGGCCTGGCTGTTGTCGAAGCGCCTGTCTTTTCCTCCTCCGTCTTGCTCTGTTGTAAGATAAGCAGAGGGCGTTGGAGGACTGCAGTGGCCAACAACAGTGAACTGGCAGCGGAAGGAAACCAGGCTATACTCCCTGCGCCACTCGCCCTGCGGAGGTCTGCCCGGCTAATTCAGACGCACGTCATGGCGTCCTTCGTGTGGCGCGTGCCAGTCAAGTCGCACTCGCGCGGTACGCCACAACTCCGCTTCGTGCACCCCCGCGACATGCAATGGCTGCTCCTGCGGCCGCTCCTGCTGCCGCTACTGCTGCCGTTGCTACTCCCTCTACTGCCGCCGCTATTGCCACCGCTGCCGTTGCCGCCTTTGCGGCCGCCTCTTCTTCCGCTGGTCCTGCTGGTGCTACGGTCGCTGCTCCTGCCGCTCTCCCTGCCGGTGCTGCTTTGGCTGCGGCTTCTGCTGCTGCGGCCACTGCCGCTACTGCCGCTGCTGCCGCTGCTTCTGCTGCAAAAGCAGCTGCTGCCTTCTCAGCTGCCTGTGCTTCAGACGCCGCTGCTGCCGCCCCTGCTACTGCTGCTGCCGCCCCTGCTACTGCTGCTGCCGATGCTGCAGCTGCCCCGGCCGCCCCTGCCGCCATTGCCACCGCTGCTGCTGCAACTACTGCTGCTGCCATTGCTCCCGCTCCCGCTGCTGCTACTGCCATTGCCGCTGCTGCTGCTGCTGCCGCTGCTGCCGCTGCTGTGCTTTTGCAGTGCACAGTGCACGGTGCACTGTGTCACCTTAGCACCAGCAGGACCAGCAGGTGCACGGTGCGCCTTCGAAACCGCCTATGATACAAAGCGGCTCCTCCCCAACTTGTGCTCTCCTCTCCAACGTTTCCCACCACCTCTGGAAGAAAATTTGACGCCTTGCTCAGAAGCTTCTGAGCGGCCTGTGCAGATCATTTTGCTCACAAAATTTGTCTGAAATTTGCTTCACCGCTCTTGAATCCTCGGTCTTCTTCTCCACCTTCATTTCTCAGTGGTGCGCGTGCCGGTATGAGCCTGGCCACTGTTTGCGTCGCCGTCGCAACCACTCTTGCAGCACCAGTGCTCGAGCGAACGAGCTGCTGCAGCAGCTACTGCAGTTTAGCAGTAAACACCGCGCGGCCGCCAATGCAGCCGCCGCCGCCACCGCTGCTGCTGCTGCTGCTGCTGCCGCTGCTTTTGCCTCTACTGTTGCTGACAGTTTGAGGCTTTGGGTCTGAATACACTGTAGTTGCCCATGCACACATGTCTGCATGTCTGCATGCAGGAGCACGAGCAAGTACATTTTTGGCCGTGATCTGATTGGAATGTATTGTGGTTGTGTGTGCACAAAACCACAAACAAAAACACAAACATGACCACTTGCAGGCATGACAGCAGCTGTGGCCTTTCAAACATTTACATTATTTATCGTGGCGGCAGCAGCGCTGCTCTCTCTGGCAGCAGCTGCCACCCCGCCACCGCCGACGGCAAGGAAGTCTCCGCCTCCCCTCCTCATGCGAGACCCTCCACCTGCAACCGTTGCGAAAAAACCGCCGCCGCCCGTTGTCGCCAAAGCACCACCGCCGCCGTCGATCGCAAGAAAACCACCGCCTGCCTCGATCCTAAGAAAGTCTCCACCACCTCCCTCTGTCCTAAGAAAGTCTCCACCACCTCCCTCTGTCCTAAGAAAGTCTCCACCACCTCCCTCTGTCCTGAGAAAGTCTCCACCACCTCCCTCTACCCTAATCAAGTCTCCACCACCTCCCTCGATCCTAATCAAGTCTCCACCACCTCAGGTCAAGTCGCCCCCTCCCCTCCTCACAAAGTCACCTCCTCCCCTCACCAAGCTCTCTCCTCCGCCACCTGTTGCGAAGAAGTCGCCGCCTACAGTCATCCGCAGATCGCCCCCTCCCCCTCGCGCCAAGAAGCCGCCACCTCCGCTGGCCACCCCCCCCGCTCCCACACAGTATGGCTCAGAGGATGAGGACCTGTGGATCGGTCTGCACAACACTGAGAGGTAGGGAAATTTTGTTTGTTTAATGTTTTTCAGCTTGATGAAGATATGTTTTTTGGATCTGTGGGTTGGTCAGCACAGAAACGTTTGTTGCGTTGGGTCCTGCTGGGGATTGTGCAGCATGGGCGTGTGCACTATGTGGTGTTGTGTGGTGTCGTGTGGTGTGGTGTGGTGTGGTGTGGTCTCTCTCTCTCTCTCTCTCTCTCTCTCTCTCTCTCTCTCTCCCTCCCTCTGTGTGCTTGTGCATGTGTGTGCGTGTGCGTGTGCTTGTGCGTGTGCGTGTGTGTGCGTGTGCACGTGCGGGCGTGTGTGTCTGCGCGCGCGCGCGCGTGCGTGCGTGTGCGTGCGTGCGTGCGTGCGTGCGTGCGTGCGTGCGTGTGTGCGTGCATGCGTGCGTGCCTGGGTGCGTGCGTGCCTGCGTGCGTGCCTGCCTGCGTGCCT
>SZWC01014567.1:0-18413 GCA_023375785.1 Penium margaritaceum
ATGGCCATAAAACACCCACCAACCTTAGTGGTTGCTTTGATTTCTACACGCTTTTGGCTTAGTGGATCGGCCACATTCATGCGTCCTAGCGGATGTTCTTATTTGAACGAGTGTCGGCTGAGCTATTCAGTCTAACATGCCTGTCGTCTTCATAGGTTTGCTTGCGTTTAATAAAACAACAATGGATTATGGTCAGCCACGACCGCCAAACCCTCTTCAGCACCCTTGAGGTAGCAACCTCACATCTTGAAAGCATGTACTTCCAACAAGAGCTCTTGATCCCCAGTTGTGTGCCGCATTTTTGCAGGGATTAGCTTCGGCAGTCATACGCAACTCGATGACCATTCAACACAAGGACGACTTCGAGTCCTACTACCAACGCATCACATCATACCTCCCAGAGTTGTAATGGATCCGGAAGAGCTAGGATGAGTGTTGTGGATAGAATTTCTTTGACTTTGAGAAAGGCGATCTTACAATTAGATGTCCGTTCCTCGTGCACTCTTTTTGCGTGAGCTAAGCTAGCGATGCTACGAGGGTCAAACATCCTTGCATAAAATTTGGAAACTAGTTTCCAAGGTCAAGGACAGACCGAATTTGCTGAATGTTTCCTACGCTTGGACCTTTTGTAGGTTGATACGGATGCCGTCCTTGCGGACAATGTATCCAAGATATTTGAGCTCATCTTGTGCAAAATTGCTCTTGCTGACCTATGCATAGAACTTCCTAAAGGATAGCAAGAAATTTGCACAGATGTTTTATGTGCTCCTCCATTTATTTGAACAAAATCAGGATATCATCTATGTTAACGATGAAAAACTGACCAAGTTGCTTGGCAAACGTTTGGTTCATTTCTCCGTGGAAGATTGTAAGGGCATTTGCTAGCCCGATGCATAACACCCGGAACTCATAGTGTCCCATGTGCGTTTGAAACACAGTTTTGGTAACATCATCTTCCATGATGCGGATTTGATGGTACCCTTCAGACAAATCCAAGGACGAAAACACTTTTGTCCCTTGGAGTTGCTCAAAAAGGTCCTCAATACGCGGTGAAGGGAATCAATGTTTCATTGTGAGCTTGTTCAATGCGTAGTAATCCACGAACATGCGTAAACCAAGAGCCTTTTTGTTACCAAAAAGGATCAACGCATCGTGCCGAGAGCTACTTGGCTTGATTCATCCTTTTACAAGGTACTCTTTGATTTGGCATTCGGCCTGTCGCCTTTCTGTTCGACTAAGGCAATACATGGGTCTGAACGTTGGCCTGTTGAGGTCGTGGAGGCCTTGTCTTTGAGCTTCTCACTAGAAATACCATCGCTCAAGTACTCGAGCAGAAATCACTCTAGGTACTTGAAATTTTGGGTACCGTCGCTCTTGGTGAAGCTTTCGTGTTTCTCCACGAGCGCTATAAACTCGCTCAAGTAGGCATCTAGCTAGTTACCGGGCTGCAAGAAGTCTTTGATCTTGTGGAAAACACGCTGCGCCTCCTAACACTGGGTATACTTCTTGCGCATGATTTCACAAAAGACTTCCAACGGCATGGGCTGCCACTCGAGGTGAGGCCTCTACGCACTCCACTCCTTGGCCACATACCTGACGAGCTTGTCTTCAAGCTGAGTTGTGGCAAGGTCAGCACAATGACTTAGTGGAGCCTTGTGGACGTGCAGGATATGTTCCATGTGGTTCAACCAATCAGTCAGCTTCACGCCCTTCTAGAAGATCTCCATGCTGTGAAGGAAGGACGTGTGCATGACCGGCCCCAAAGTCGTCGTGGTAGGAAAGTCTTGGCTGCCACCAATAGTGGTATCTGTAGCTGTAGTATGCTGCGTTTGCTGCTACAATCGCACATGGGTCACGCTCTACAATGGCTTCTTGAGGTCGTTGCATTGGCAGCTTACCTCATGGATGGCCAGTCATTATAGCGGGAGATCACAATCAAGGTCCGTGATGCTCTGCCTAACGTGGGCCAGCAAGTTGGCAAACTCAAATTTAAGCTCATAGGTCGTCTGAGCATCGGCAATAGCCTCAAGGGCCGTGCGTTACCCGTGCACCTTTACCCACTATAGGCGGGTACAGATCCCGTACACGCCTTAAAAGAGTTTCACCTTTTGGAGGACACTGTTCTCAACAACAATGTGCGACTGGGCGTTGCCCCGCCCCATTGCGACCACATTGTAGGAAGGGGGGTGCGCCCCTACACCGTCGGTGGTGATCTTGAGGCGGCCCGTTGCTTCAACAGCAAACTCCGCAACCTTGCGGTGGTCATCCCGAATTGCCTTTGCACCGTCATCGTTAAGCTTGTTCTTGCGAGAACTTCGTGCATGGTTGCTTTTGGTGCCCTTGCAACTCTTGGCATTGTTGTTGCCGTCGTCAGCCTAAGGCGATGCGGCAAGCACTTTACCCTTCTCGAGGACTCGTCTCAAGTTCACCGCACCACGATGGCAATGAACGCGATCCTCATCGCCTTTGCCATCGTTGGCATCGTGCTCTTTGTAACGATCCCCCTTTGGAAAATCCTCTACCATTGCGTCGTCCATCGTGTGGGGGTCGTCCACGTGCACTTGGATGTTCTTTGCGTGCACTTTTGCGACCTCCGCACGCTTCTCGTTATCGCAATGGTTGGCGTCCATTCCCTTCGGCTATACGGTTGCCTTTTGCGGTATGGTTTTCTTTGGTAATACGCTTGCCTTTGTGTTTTCAATTGTGCTCGCGACGATGGCTCCAAAACGTTTGAGTCCACCAAGAGCTCGTGGTGAGGCTGTCAGCACCTTGCCCTTGTTGTTCTTGGAATGTCCAGCACTTGCCATCCCGTTGCATGTGCAACTAGCACGTGAATAATGTTGTGAGGATCACTTACAACTTTAAGAGGGAATCACCTCCTAAAATCCACCCCTCACAATCGGTAAGGAAGTTTTACTATATATTCATGTTTTTCTACGCTGCCACATTGGCATAAGGTCCTGGATTTGTAGGCAAAACAATAAGCCATGACTCAGGGCACTAGTAAAGATAAGAAAACCTAAATAAACAAGCAAGAACAAGGTCAAGAAGCAAAAGACAACTTTTCTTCTCATCTTCTTGTCTTCTCGTCTTCCTTGGTCTCTTCTGGCATCTTCTTTTGCTCCAGAACAATGTGGCGACCTTCAAAAATTATGCACGTAGCGCTTTTCTCCTTTTTCGTTTTCCTCACTCGCTGTGAGAGTCTCCGGTATAAGAGAAAGGCACTATTCCATTTTTTTGTTGAAGAGAAGTACAAGCAGCCTTGAGAAGAGGGAAAAAGTAGGTGGTTTTGGTGGTGGATACTCCCTATCATGTTAAAAAAAAAATCCCTAGCCCACTAGGATGGAGAAGAATTGTGGAGAAGAAGCCCAAAACAATAGAGCTCTTCTTAAGCTTCCCAACGCACTTTACTACACTTCCAACGGTGAAGTGTAGATGACGTTTCTGCTACTACTTCCAGCTGCCAGCGGCATTTTACACATGTGGTAGCTGCCGTTTCCATCAAACTCTTGGTTGCGGAGCTCGTCTGGCTCTGAGAACCACTTTAAGGAGTCAAGTCCTCAGCTCCTACTCTGAAGTTGTCGTCAAAGTTAGTACAATGACATTCTCAGTTCGCGTCAGGGTATTAGACCCCTATGTAGGACTGAGAGGGAATTGTCATATACGACCCACAGTAGGGAGACTCGAATGTTGCGAATCTCCGGAGGCCCATTTCCGTTCATAACATCACCCCTTATTTGGGGACCCAAACCAAGGGTTTTTACCTCAAACTCGTGCATTCGCATTAGTTTTCTGGTTTCAAAACCCATGATTCATCCTAGAAAAAACTTGACTTTTGTTTTTGACGCGTTGGTGTGAAATTGTCACATGCGAGGCACGATCGTGGATTCCGCACTGATTTCTCTCATGTGCTTCTCTCATCCTTTCCCTTACCCTCGCTCCCCCTATCCCTCATCCTCGCTTGCTTGTTTGCAAGGAGGGCAAGGGGGGGCAAGGGCATGAGGGTAATAGGCCACGCCATCTCGGCCCTCGTGGCCCCTCAGCTGCCAATCAGGTCGTGGCCGGCCGGTCGCTTGACCGGCCACTTGACGTCCAGCCGGCCGGCATCGAGCAAGACGGCAACCAGCAAAGTGCTGGTCGCTGGCCAGCCCTCACTTACGCGAGGGGTGTTGCGCAACCACCTCTTGCTTCAGTGAGGAGGGAGGGACGAACCGGCCCTCTCGCTACAATGGCACACTATTCATGGTCGGTTAAGGTGTTTTGGAAACATCACAAAGTACCTTGCTTTCCTCACTCACATACCCGACATGCCCCAAGCACTAAAAATGTGGTATCATGTGCAAATTGGTTAAAAAACACATAAACATAAGCCCTAGAGTCAAAAATGTGATTTTCACTTACCTCGTATTCTCATGCATGTGCTTGTATGATCTGTTCTATACTGGTTCATTTCTGATTATGAGTGTCACCCGATTCTAACTTTTTGAATGAGCAATTGCATATGTTCATTGCATGATTTTTATGAAGTTTTTATGCGATTTTGACAAATGAAACATATACTAAAGAATGTTGTGTACTTTTCATGTCCTTGGCTTGAAATGTTTTTTCTTCATTGAAATTAACATGAAGGAATTCCACTTTTTTTAAGACGTTCAACATTTGAACTATACAACAAGTTTTCAATTTTCTAAGAGAAGTCAAAAGAAGAACAACTGTCATAAAAAACTATACGAGCACTAATCAAGGACCTGTTTTTGCTTGAGTACGAACACAAATTACAAACAGTGAGGGTCTACCACATGCCCCATCAGTGTTCAAAATACCGTTTGCTTGGTTGGGATTGCCTTAGGAAATTTACAACAACAGATAGAGGAGTTGATAAAGATAAAATGAACAACCGGAAATATGATTATGAAAATCCTTGTGGAAGGTTATATGGAGACGGTTTTCTAGAAAGTGAGGTGGATCAACATCGTTTCAAAATTCAAGGAAAATGATGTAGGTTCCTTCAAAAATTAGGGAGTTTTAAGGAAACGATTCCAAAGATAACATTATAGTTACAGAAATCAACATCCTCAAGCCCAGTTTTATCGCAAAACGTGGACTTCCATCTGCATGTTTGCCCATCCATGCAAACGTTATGGACACCAATAGGCAGAAGTCAAAATCTAAAGTTACCTGGAAAAAAACACCTTCGCATATTTTTTTTGAAGGATGGCCAAATCTCAAACAGAATTTCCGTCATTTTCAGCTCCAAAACGAGTACCTTCTTAAACATCAACCAAGGAATCTTGCGATTAAGGCCATTATGTACCGCATCATCAAAGGAAATTGCTCTTCTTCAATGTCTCAATGAGTTTGTGGTGAAATGAATCTAAACTTGAGCAAAAATACCTAACCGTCTTCAAGCACATGCTTTACCAGTGATTTGAACATTTTTCTCAATGATTATTGTGATCCTTTTGATTCTCCCCGATAAAAACAACTTTTGTTAGAATTTTTGTCTGCATGCCAACTTTGTGTGAGATCTAAAAGTTGGCTTTTCATTGAAATGTGTAAAAACATGAAATTTAAGCCTTCTTTTACAACATGTACAACCATACTTCATGATGTGTCCATGGGAAATTGAAGTAGAATTGTCTCCTTAAACAGGAACTCTAGGTTTTCAACAACAGAGCCCTAATCAACAAAGAAACTTAAATACGATCCAAAGTTTGGTTATTCATGAGAAAACACTCACTTAAAAAGGTCTTTAGCACAACATGTTTTGTGCAGTCCCCAAAAGACAATATCTCACTCACACAAAATGTTGGCGACCTCGAAGTTGCCTTCGTTAGACATGGGTACCGCGACTCAAAACAAAATGCAGTTTTTCTTCCAAATGAAAAACGTTATCAGTGAGTTGGGACCACAGATGTGGCCCCTTTCTTATGCATAAAAAAATGAGGGTAACGAATAATTTTTTTATTACATGAACTAAACCATGTCATCATTCTACAACAGATGATTCCATCTGAAGAATGTATTCTTCTTTCTTGCTTGGAAAAATTCTCACATCTCACTTGCAAAACATTATGTTAGAGCTACGTTCATAGTTTTGAATGCCCGAAAGTGCCTAGAAAAGCACATGCAATACTGGGGTTCACATGCAAAAGTGGGCGTCGTATCAATTTGTTTCTATAAATCCATTGCTACAAGTTGCTTTGAATACGTGGCTTTTCTTTAGACGTATTCATGATAACAACAAAGGCTGGTACCACTCGTACCTATTGCATGGTGTACAATAATGTTTTGCTATCATGGTATCACGTTTTTTAGTGCCGTGACTATTATGCGAAGGCAAGTTTTAGCCTCACTCCACACTTGAAAAGTGATGGTTGGTTGGACACAAACCCCCACTATGAAGAGGACTGATTGGTGGCTAGAAATTCTCTAATTGTTTGCTAGCTATCTTTTGACCGCATGCCTCTAGATGAACACCTTCTAGGTTTTAGTAAAGGTTTCACTAAGTTGGAAGCCAAGAGGTTGCATGCCCTCCAGGCTTGAGGTAGATGGCCTCAATCCCTTGCCCTTGTCCTCCCCTGCTTGTCTCAAAAGATAAGTTAAACAATTGAAAATGGTGAGCAAGGAAGATTTGCATGCAAGCACTCAACTTCAAGAAACGCTCTTACCGTACGTGGTCAAGTAGTGGGGTGCATAACAACCACATCAGAATTGTAACTCATGCCATGGAAGGCATTGTATGCCAGAATGTGCAGTAATTGCACCTAGAGTGAGGGGCCACAAGACACCTTCAACATTTTCAAAACCTTACAGAAAATTGGTAGCTTATTCGAAACCCTCCTTAAGCAAGTTCACCACACTTGTGGAGTAAGTGAAACGTTCAATTATTTACTATACTTTTAGTATTTTTTTCTTGTTTTTTTCGTGCTTGCTATTGTTATTACTTGCTATTGGTGTGCTTGCTATTTAACTACTTTTCTAATGGTTTTTTCAATAAGGATCTTAAGTAGAATATCACTAAGAAAAGAACTATGCATGCTTCATCAAAATTGAGGAAGTTCAACAAGTACATGAGAGAAGGTTATTGGAAAACCCAAAACAGTGCTTAGATGCATGAACAGGAGCACGTGCACATTAAGGAGGTGGCGTGCATAGACGTTGTAGAGGCCAGAGGCACGTCTAGGCACAAGGGTGGGTTGAAGGGAAAGAAACCTACTAATCCTCTATATTAGAGGAACAAGCCCACATAGGCCACAAAACCGGAACAACGAGGAAAACCATTACAAGCTTGACTACGTGATAAAGCATTGCAACATACCCTTACTGACGGACCCTACCATTGTTATATGTAGCCTAGCAACTTTGTGGCTTAATGGCTTTTAAAGTTTTGGTCGAGGTAAAGAGGCCGTGGTGTGGGTCTGGGAAAGAGCAACTCATGCGTGAAGTGTAGAACAAGGTCGTGGACAGTGTTGTGGGCATGGTCATGGTCATGGTAAAAGGCCAGGCTCTAGGAAATGCACAAGGCTATAGTAAAAATTTTTCTTATCCCTAACAAACGTAAGCTGAGACCATTGAACACAAACATTGTATGAAAAGTGGGGGTTCATGTATTCAAAATTGAGTGAAAGAGGAATTGAACTACTTACTCGTTCACATTTCCCTGTTGTTTTCTCTCCTCTTTTTCAATGTACTTCTACATTTGTAGAGAAAAACTTCCAACTAAATCTTGCATCTCTTGAAACAATGAATGGTTGAAAGGAATTTGATTGGGAACATCCACTACTTTGTAAGAATATGTGATGTGAATATTGAAGGCGACACCCTTAAAGTCTTAAGCTCATTCACGGTCATTATATGTTAACTGAAATGGGTAATCAATGGGAGTTGCGGTGTGCACCATACCAAATCCATGTTTCCCAAAAACTCGGTTTGCTTTCTTTGAGCTTGTTCACTTAGAGAGTGAAATCAACATGACAGCGTTTTTTGAATGATGGTTAGCTAGTGCTCTTGTGATCGTACTAGATGATGCTTGAGGAGGTGAATCCTTTGTAAGCCTTGACCTTCCCAAAACAGAGGGCTTAAAGATGAAGCCATCAAATGGAGGTAGATTTTGTTAATCATGACAATACAATATCTGTGATAAGTACTAGTAAAGTAAAAATGTGCATTGAAGAGTAGACAAATGGTGTCATTTCGTGGGACATCACCCTTCCTAAGGCATTTGACTTAGGGCTAGCTGATATTTGGCTCCATAAAAACAAGGCTTTGATATGCTTTGCATGAAAGAAATTCATCCTTTGGAGATAAAAGTGTCAATTTATATTGGTTTTGAGGACAATCATTTCACGTGCACGACTTCAAATCCGTGCCAGCTTGTCCATGGTCCATTTTAAGGGACGTGTTTGAGAAGGTCATTAATACTTAGTAGCTAAGCTACATAAATTGGGGGTTTACTGTTGATGAGGGTGAGGTGAGCGAGGAGAGAGGAGCGGAGGAGAGTGGAGTGGAGGCGGGTGGCGTTGTGACTCAGGAGTTAGTCGCGGGACTAACTGTCCCGCTTATCTTGTGAGAGGCGGGGAGCTCTCGAAAGCTGTGAGGGGGAGAGCTCTCGAGAGCTGTGAGGGGAAGAGCTCTTGAGAGTTGTGAGGTGAGGATCGAGGAGTTGAGGACTTAGACAAATCGAGGATAGATCGAGAGCGAAATTACGTTAGTTGAATAGAAAAGTGAGCGTGAGAGGCCTTGGTGCGTGACCCCTATCGGGTCGCACCCCAGGTCTCGCGTGGCTCGCCACATCGTGTGGTGAACCACGCGAAACACAGGTGACACAGCTCGGGCGAAAATCAAGCGTGTCCCACAAACGCTAAGTGTAAGTAGACGTACGTCTGGCAAGAAGTACGTACGGACAGAGGGCAAGGACTAAACTAGGCTGGCTAACCCAAATAACAGTAAACGTTTGCTACTTTAACACGATAGCGTAAGCAAGGGTGGATGCCCCAAGAAAAATCTTGAACACCACACCACAAGCACGCAAGGACCAGGAGGAACTAAGAGGAGCACCCAGACATGAGCACCCCATCGGTGGACAGCCAGCCAGAGGCCCTCACCCAGAGGCATCTCCCCAAGAGCAAGCATCGAGCAGCACCCAGCTGAGGACATCACCCAGGCGTACCCCGCTAAGAGCACCCCTCGAGAAGCATTCCGCCAGTGGCGATCTGTCAGGGGTTCCCCTCCAGTAGCGTCCCTCCAGGAGCGCCTCTCAAGTAGCGCCCCTCCAGTAGCGCCCCTCCAGTAGCGCCCCTCCAGTAGTGTCCACCCAGAGGCGTCCGGCAAGGAGCGCCCCGCCGGGAGCGAGCACCAGCCAGAGGTAGTCCACCAGAAGTGCCCCTCCAGAAGCACCCCGCTCGAGTCGCCCAACCAAATGGCACCGTCCAACCGGAGGAGCGCGTGCGGAATGGCACACTGCCGGGAACAGGGCCATGTGGTCAAGGACATGCACACCAACGCGCAGAGGCACACATACACGGTGCGGGAGGGGGGAGAACGGGAGGAATGAGGCAGGGAAACAGACGAAGACCAACGGAAGACACAAGGTTGGCGACAAGGGACGGCGAGTACGGAAGATCCTGTAGGGGATGGACACATGGAGTGAAGAAGACCTGTATCGAGTGCAGGAATGCGGGTGTTACATGCAAGTGGTCATCGAGCAGAGGACCAAGGGATGCAGGCAAAGAGAACAGAAAAGGAAGGAGGGGCATTAGTCCATCAGAGGAACGGTACGAAGGCCGACAGAAGCAATACTCGCGGTGAAGGCAGGCTGGTGGAGAGCCTTGGTGAGAAAGTCTGCGAGCTGGTACTGAGCAAAGATGAACCAAAGAGAGACATCACCTATCTTAACAGCGTCGCGCACGTAGTGGTGTTCAACATTGATGTGTTTGGTGCGGCGATGAAGGGCACCAGCATTCCGGGCAATGGCCAACCCGCTCTCACTGTCCGTGTGGAGGGACACAGCCGGGATAGGGAGGTGGTGTTCGTCGAGAAGGCGACGGAGCCACACGACCTCGGCGGCCGCACCGCCCAGAGCCATGTACTCAGCCTCCCCAGTGCTGCGAGCCACGCATCCCTGTTTCCCACTACGCCATGACACAACAGCAGAGCCCAAAAGAAAGACGAAGCCATTGCGGCTGCGAGCGTTTGAGTTGCGAGCGTAGTCACTGTCAGCGTAACCCTCCAAGAGCGGCACACCAGACCCGGCCTAGAAGACAAGACCCGCCCTGGCAGAGCCGAGGACATAGCGGAGGACGTACGCGGCTGCCTGCAGGTGAGCCGTGCGGGGCTCGCGGGCGTACAGGGCAAGGACATTCACCGCACAAGCGATGTCCAGGCGAGTGGTGCCAGCCAGATAGGTGAGGGCACCAATGATGGACTGGAACGTGACGGCGGACTCCAGCGCACCGGACTCGGTGTCGTGGGCTACACGGAGAGCGAGCTAGGTACCTAGTGGCATGGGGGAGGAGGTAGCANAGCGGCACACCGGACCCGGCCTGGAAGACAACACCCGCCCTGGCAGAGCCGAGGACATAGCGGAGGACGTACGCGGCTGCCTGCAGGTGAGCCGTGCGGGGCTCGCGGGCGTACAGGGCAAGGACATTCACCGCACAAGCGATGTCCAGGCGAGTGGTGCCAGCCAGATAGGTGAGGGCACCAATGATGGACTGGAACGTGACGGCGGACTCCAGCGCACCGGACTCGGTGTCGTGGGCTACACGGAGAGCGAGCTAGGTACCTAGTGGCATGGGGGAGGAGGTAGCAGAGAGAGGACAGGAGAGGTCAACAACGGAAGAGAAGTGGTCGGCGAGGGTCTGGACATAGCGCTCCTGATGGACCAACAGACAGCCGGGGAGACGCTCAATCTGCATACCCAAGAACATAGTTGCGAGGCCGAGGTCCTTCATGCGATATGCCGAGAAGAGAAGACCCTTGGCCGCGAAGATCGCAGAGGATGAAAGAGAGGTGATGAGAAGGTAGTCGACATACACAAGAATGAAGGCGGGCACGAGTGCTGTGCCCCTGACAAACAGGGAGGGATCGGACTGACTGGGGCGGAAACCACCACGGACAAGGGTGGACGAGAGTTCCTCGTTCCAACAACGAGGAGACTGACAAAGACCGTAGAGCGCACGACGGAGACGGCAGACGTGACCGGTGCCATCAGAGAAACCAGGGGGCTGGACCATGTACAACTCCTCCTCCAGATAACCGTGGAGGAAGGCATTGTTCACGTCCATCTGGTGGAGCTCCCACTGAAAGTGAGCTGTGAGGCAGATGACGACACGACTCGTCGTGAAACGACCGACAGGGGCATACGTGTCCGTGAAGTCGACACCGGGGACCTGGGAATAGCCTTTCCCTGTGAGGCGAGCCTTGTACCGATCGAGGGCACCAGAGGCGGTGAACTTTTTGTGCAGGACCCACTTGGCCTTGATCGTCGTGCGACCAGGAGGAAGGTCAGCAAGTTCAAGCACACCGTGCTCAGCCAGAGCAGAAAGCTCTGTGACGTAGGCCGCGTGCCAGGCAGCAGCGTCAGGGCGAGCAAGAGCGTCGGCAAGGGTGAGTGGGTCGGACTCATCCGGAGAGGGGAGGGGAGAAGCGGGTGGGCCCGACGTGACCGCAAGGGCACGTGCAGTGGACGCCGGTGGGCTGACAAAATAATGGTCTGTGCACACATCAAGAGCGTGGCAGAACTCACGATGGAAGAAGTGGCGACCATGAGGATGGCCCAGATGGAAGGTGTAGGGTAGGAGAGGGCGGGACGCGGGGGTGGCAACGATAGTGGAGGATCGTGGTGAGGAGGGAAGGCGGAAGGGAGAGTCCGCCGGAGAGAGGGGGAGGAAAGAAGGGAGGGGAGGGGGCAAAGGCGGCGAAGGGGCAGGCGGAGAGGAAGGAGGGGACGGAGGAGCGGCGGATATAGGATCCGTCGTGCAGGTAAGAGCACGAGCGGTGCAAGAGCGAGTGCGAGACGTTACGGGGGAGGCGGGCAGAGGAGTGTACAAGACGGGGCAAGAAAGCAAAGAAACAGAAAGGTGCGGGCCAGGAGAGGGTGCATGGGGAGACTGCAGGGAGGGAGTCGGTAGGACGGGAGGACGAGCCCAGGCAGCATGAGTCCGCATCCACGAGTGCGGCCGAGGGGGAACACCGAGAAGGGAGTCTGGACTCGAGGGAGGAGGGCTGGGGACCACCGCCGAAGGGGGTGGAGAAGGGAGAAGAGCAGGGGACGAGGCGGACCGGGAGGGGAAGGGGAGGGGAGGAAGTGTCTCCCGAGAGAGGACATCGACAAGAGGGAGAACGACGGCGGTGGAAGCGGGTGGTGCAATAGAAGGGGAAGTGGGCGAAGACGGGGGGAACGGCGAAATAGCCACAAGGACAGGGTCACCCGCAAGACGGACGGGAGAGGAGGTGCGTGGAGGTACGTCCTCAGGGACGTCCTCCATAGAAAGGAGGATAGGGTCGACGCAGGTAGGAGTGGTGAGAGGACAAGGGGAGCCCAGGGCCTGGGCCGCGGTCAAGGGAGGGGGAACCTGGGGAGGGGAGGAGGGAAAGCCGGGTAGGGAGGTTCGGGATGGCGTAGGAGACGGCAAAAGCGGTGGGAGGGGAGAGGTAGGCGGGGGACCGCCTTGGCGATGAGAGGAAGGCAGGGGAGGGGGGGGGGAGGGAGGCGCGAGAGAAGCAGGCAGTGACTGGGCTGATGAAACGAGTGGTAGTATAGGAAACGATGGAGCAGGAGGAGGAGGGGAGAGGGACGTAGGAAGGGATCCACCCATAGTAGGCATGGGGAGAGAGGAAGGAGCACTAGAACNGGGGGGGGGGGGGGGGGGGGGGGGGGGGGGGGAGGGAGGCGCGAGAGAAGCAGGCAGTGACTGGGCTGATGAAACGAGTGGTAGTATAGGAAACGATGGAGCAGGAGGAGGAGGGGAGAGGGACGTAGGAAGGGATCCACCCATAGTAGGCATGGGGAGAGAAGAAGGAGCACTAGAACGGGGTGGTAAGGTACCGACGGAGGGCTGGAAGAAGGTGAAGAGGGATGGGAGGGGGTGAGAGGTCGACAATGGGATGGGTGGTGGGGGCTCAGGAGGAGAGAAAGTGGTGGAGGTGGGGGGGTGCAGAGGAGGCAACGTGGGGGGTACAGAGGCAGGCAAGGAGGGAGAGGGAGCACCAGCGACCACAAGGCCATCGGAGGTGTAGGCCGTGGCAGAGGCCGGGGAGGGGAGACCACGGTCCGTGCGATAGGCGCCGTATGTCATCTGCTCAAAGAAGCACGCATGACAGGATTCAATGAGGCGATGAGCGATGGGATCCCAAAACCGGTGGGCACGAGAGTGAGGGGCAACCCAAAGGGAAACACAGAGACGGCCAGGTGGATCTAGCTTGCCAGGTTGAGAAATAGGAAAAAAGGTAGACAGTGGCTATAGTGCCCCAAACCACGGCCTGACTGAGGTCTGCACGTCGACCGAAGAACAACTGGAATGGCGTTGTTTCGGGAGGGAGAGGACCATGTGGGATGCGGTTCCAAACCCACGTACGATACCGAGCCGCCTCGGACCAGAAGCTACGGCCTCGATCAAGAAAACCGGCCTCAGCCATCATCGTGCGGACGCCCTCAATGAGCGTGCGGTTCCAACGCTCAGCGACCCCATTCTGTTGCGGAGAATAGGGAGCAGAGAGCTCATGAACCACACCCTCACCATCGAAGAACGATGCCGTGGCGCCAAAAAACTCGCCGCCGCGGTCAGACCGAAAACGCATCAACTGGTGATGACTCTGCCGCTGCGCAGTCGCATACCATGACTGGATGGTCTGAGCAACATCGCTCTTTGCTCAGAAGAAAAAGACCCATGTGTAACGAGAATAATCGCCAAACAAGCTGAGAAGATACGTCGCATGCTGAGCGAGAGACTCATCCTAGAGCGGACCAAGGATGTCAGCGTGCACGAGCTCAAGAGGGGCAAACGCGCGAGAGGGGGAGGAAGGAAAGGGAAGACGATGCATCTTGCCGATAGCACAAAAGGTGCAATCGGTAGCGCATGGGGCACGGAAGGAGGGGTCGGATAGGCCGTTAGCGGGAAGTGGCAAAGAAGGGAGGCCACAGCAGGGGAGGGAAGATGGCAAAGATGACGATGAAGAAGGTGAGAGTGAGCGGAGCGAGAGAGGGCGACGAGCGCAACGGCATCCGTCGCGGGGGCAGAGACCGAATGCGGTCCAAGAACCTGGTACAGGCCCTCACCGGAGGCCGGCGGCCACGGAGGACGACACGGCCAGTGGCGCGATCAGTGACAGCGACGAGGCCGAGGGCGTAAGTAGTGGAGAACCCGCACACGTCGAGAGTCGGTACAGAGAGAAGAGAAAAATCAAGGGCGGGGACGTAGAGAACAGAGGTGAGCGTGAGGGAGCCGACCGAAGAGGTAAGGCAAATCGTGCCAACACCAAGCACGGGCAAGGGGGGCCCATCCCCCGTGTATACCGACGTGATCGCGGAGACCGGACTAAACTCTGTAAATAGCTTGCAAACGGGACACATGTGATCAGTCGCGGCACCATCTACCACCCAGGACGGAGCTACAACACACTCAGTGCCGGAGAGGAGGCAGAATGCAATCGTGCGGGGGGAGGTGGAAGCTAGACTATCAGCAGGCAAGAGAGAACTAGGAGTGGAACAGGGGGAAGGGGTAGCAAGGAAATCAAACACGGGAGACATACCAGGAGGTGGAGGGCCGCCGAGTAAACCCTCAGCAAACACGCGACAAATGAGAGCGATGATCACATCCTCTGTAAGTGGGGGAGGTGCCTTGGGCACTGGTGGCGGGCGAACAGGGGCAAGCAGGGGAGGAGCGGCGAGGACCGCAGCTGGGGGAGGACAACCAGGGGCAACATAAGCACGACCATGAAGGAGAGCACGCTGACGCGCAACGCGCTCACGAAGGTCATGGACTGGAGGAAATGGACACATATCATGACGATGGCCCACTGCATCACAGTTCTAGCACGTAGGCAGAAGAGCACCGCCACCGCCCGGGGGCGCACATACGGCAAGGGCATGTGTCGCCGGAGCAGGGAGGAGACCAGGCAGAACATCAGGCAGGAGAGGCTCAGGGGAAGGGACAGTAGGCTGAGAGACTGCCTGAAAAGAGCGGAGCCCGTCTAGCAGGACAGGCCAAATGGCTCCAGGGGTCTGATATGCGACCTGAAGAGTGAGAGCGAGGGGGAAGGAAGTGAGGGCACCAGAGAAAGCAGGACCGAGACCAGCGACAACGGATGTGACGAAGGCCTGATCAGTGAGAGAGGCGCCTGCAACGAGAAGCTCGCTGTGTAGGAGTAGTGCACGGCCTAGATAGGCACCTAAAGACTCGTCAGGACGGCGATCAAGAGCCTGAAGGTCGGCGAGGAGAGAGGTAGTGGAGCCAAAAGAGTCCGAAGAGTACAGAGCCAGAAGTTCAGCCCAGGCCTCACGCGGCGGAGCGGGGAGGGTGGTGGTCGGGGCGAAGCGATCGAGCTGGCGAAGAGCTACGGTGGGGGCGGCAGAATAGAGAACGTGAAAGGCGAGGGGAGCACGGTCTGGGTGTGTGATGGGAACGGTGGGAGCTGGATCGTAATGCTCCCACAGAGCATGCATGTGCGCCCACGAGACAAAACGAGCAAACCACTCGCTGAAAGGTGTGCCAGCAGCGTGGCTGAGAGCGGAGGTGAGGGGCATCGGTGAGACGGCCGGGCGGAGGCCATGGCTGAGAAGCTGAGCGACGGCCAAGGTCATAGCGTCGAGGCGAGCCTCAATGCGGGCGAGCGCAGCATGAGGGTCCCCGGGAGCAGCACCACCAGCGACAGCAGCACCGCCAGCGGGAGCAGCACCTCTGGCGGAAGCTGTATCTCCAACGACAGTGGCACCTCTAGCCGCAGCACCACCACCAACGACAACAGCTCCCCCACCAACGCCGGCGACAGATGCACCACCTGCCGCACCGGAGCCCCCAGCAACGATAGCGGCACCACCGATACCAGCAGGGAGAGTACCACCACTGACGCCAGCCGCCGCACCACCACCCGTACCAGCCACGGCACGAAGGACACCGGCAGAGGCACCGCCAGCGGCAGGGACCCCACCACCACCGGGAGCAACCTCGCGGCCCGGAGCGTCGGCGCCGCCCAACCACGCAGGTCCGCAGACGATGCCGGCGTGGGGAGGGGGGACCGCAGGACCACTGAGGGGAGGCGGGGCGATGGACTGGTCAAGAACACGACGAGCCGCGAGGGCATCGACAATGGCTGTCGAGAGGAGCGCGTGGGGATCGCGATGGGGGGCGAGCTGTGTGGGAGGGGGTGGAGGGAGAGGAGCGCGAAGAGCGATGAGGGCAGAGGTGACAGCGGCGGCCGCGGTGGACTGAGGAGATAGGGTGGAGGAGTCGTCGTCAAGACCGGAGCCATCGGACGCAGGGGGGCTAGGAGCACGGGAGGGAGCATCAACAAACTGTGCTTTTGCGCAAGCGGCTCTAGCAGCTGCCGCAGCTGCGAGAGCACCGGCGAGACCAAGCTCAGGCATGGTACAACACGACGCTAGAGGCGGATGAAGAGAGGAAAGGAAGAGGCGGCTACACGAAGACCGAGCAGTGAGGGGGGAAGGGGAGGTAAGAACCATGGTGGATAGCGTGTATTTAGGGGTGTTCTTTAGAGGAGGAGGGAAGGTGGGGGAAACAAAGTGAGGGAAGAAGAAGGGTAAAAAAGGAGAGGGGCCGAGGCCACCGAGTGGCCGGCAAGACACACAAGCACAGAGAAGAGGGAAAGGACTAGGAAGCGACACATGAGACGGTAGGGGAACAACGCGCGAACGGGAACCACGAGGGAGAGAAAGAAGGGAGATAACAGAGGCACGAGGCAGGAGGAGGTAAAAGAACGAGGAAAAGAGAACGGAGGAGAGGAGAGAGAAGAGGGAGGGGTAAGGGAGAGGATGCGAGAGGAAGGAGAGGGGAAACGGGAGAATGGAACAAGGAGGGCAAATGGAAAGAGAGCGAGGGGCAGAGACAGAATGAAGGGAGCGCACAGATGAGTGAGAGAGCAATGGAGAGAGAAAAGGGGAGAGGAGAGAGAGAGGGAGAAAGAGGTGTACAAGAAGAGGGAAGATAGAGATGGAGAGAGAGGAGGAGAGGGAGGAAGAGAGAAGGAGAAAGAGGAAGCGAAGAAGCAATTGAGGGAGGAGGGGAGGCCCCGCAGGAGAAGAAGGTGGCGCTGAGGGTAGGGGCAGCAGAGAGGAAGGCAGGGGAGTAGGGAGGAATGATGGGGAAGGGAAAGGAAGGACAGGATGGGGAGGAGAACAGGAGATGGAGAGGACGGGCACGAGCCGCACGACGGTGCACACGAGGCAAAAGAGGAAAGAGAGAGAGGAAGGAGGGGACGGAGGAGCGACGGATATAGGATCTGACGTGCAGGTGAGAGCACGAGCAGTGCGAGAGAGAGTGTGCGAGGGAGAAGAGGCGAGAGGGGAGAAAGACGGAGAGAGGGGAGAGAGGAAGAGAGGGGAGAGAAGAGAGAAAGAAAAAAAAGGAGGGAGAGGAGAGAAGAGGAGGGGAGGAAGAGACAGAGATGACGAAAGGGACCGATAGAGAGGGAGGGAGGAAGAGGAAGGGAAAGAGGTGATGGAGGAAGAGACGCTGCGCCAGAGGAGAGGGTGGCGGCGAGGACGGAGGAAGCAGAGAGGAGAGAAGGGGGGAAGGGAGGAGTGGGACAGGAGGGAGCGGGAAGGGCCCGAGGGAAGAGGAGGGGGAGGGAAAGGCAGTGGCGAATGACCGAGGACGCGGACCACCGAGGAGGGTGAAAGCAAACGTAGCGAAGGGAGGGAGCCCAGGTGCCGGAGGGGAGAACAGGGGGAGGAGGAGCAAGGAAGAGCCGAACGACGCGCGGACCAGGGCCAAACGCCGAGCCAAAAAAGCCCATGGAGCCGATGAAGCAGTGACGGGGACGATGGAGGCGGTGGAGCAGAATGCGCGGGGGCCGGGGGAGCCGATGTGGAGGGGGAGAGGGAGAGCAGAGAGAGGAAAGGAATGAAGAGCGAGGAGAGAAGGGAGAGACAGAGAGAGAGTGAGAAAGAGAGAGAGAGAGAGAGGGAGAGAGTGAGGAAGAGTTTGGAGAGAGAGAGAGAGGGAAAGGGAAGGGAGACGGAGAGAGAAGAGGGAGAGAGATGGAGAGAGAGGGGGCAGAGAGACAGAGAGGGAGAGAAGAGAGACAGAGAGGACAAAGAGAGAGGAGGAGGAGAGAGGAGAGAGAGACCGAGAGAGAGGAGAGAGTGAGAGAGGGAGATAGTAAGGGAGAGAGAGGGTGGGAGAGGGGAGAGAGATAGAGAGAGAGGAGAGAGAGGGAGAGACAGAAGGGGA